>CAJNOP010000593.1:1644-25767 GCA_905250075.1 Rotaria sp. Silwood1 | reverse complement strand
TCTGGTTCTACAATAGTAGTCAAAAATAAATCACTATTGCACTTTTTAAAATATTCTAGGTCAACGTCCATGGTCAGAATGGAAACGCACTGATACATCTTGCATACAACATACTGGGCATGATGTCGAACAAGTGCAAGAATTATATTCTCTCTGTGAAGAACCATTAATAAATTATTGTACCCATAGAGGCAAGTTACTTGCGAACAGTACCACCATATCCTATTTATCTCCTATGAATTTGCTTGTGATTACATTATGGTATTTAAAACATTATCATTCTGAACCTTACAGTGCTTCAGAATTGAATATTAGTCAACCAGCTGTGAATTATTTCTTATCCGCAGTAGTGGATATTTTACATTAGTGTGTATATCCAGCATTTGTCTCTTTACCTGCTGATCTAGCTAACAGAAGAACACCACATGGACCTCAACAAGATCATAAATTAATTGTTGACTCGACTTTTATTGCAATTCATGAACCGCATGATTCAGAACAACGTAAAGAATATTATCATGCAAAAAGTCCAACAAATTATGCAATAAAAGTGAAAGTAGCTGGTGATTTTCGTCATCGAATAGTACATGTTTCTGAATGTTACCATGGAAGTATACATGATATTACAGTTCTTCGGGAATCAGGGCTGTTAGAACATGTTGAAGAATCTGTACAAATTATTGGTGACAAGGCGTATATCGGTGAAGAATATGTAGTCACTCTAAGAAAGAAACTTCGTGGGCGTGAATTAACACAAGAAGATAAAGATTTCAATCGTGATATTAATAGTGCGAGAGCAGCGATTGAAAATATTAATCAACGTCTCAAGGCTTATGCTATTCTTGGTAGTGTTTACAGAGGACGTCTCGATGATTTTCATAAAGTAACTAAAATCATACAAGTAGTTGCTGCTTTATGAAATTTGAACTTAAATAAACATCCTATTCGTAGATAAACAAAATGATAAGTGGTATCTTCTTATTAATCGCTTATGAAGCTATATACTCATCTTTGGTTTTTTTCAAACTTCTTCGTAGGAATGGTATAGGTTAACATAGACAATATGAAGCACGTTTGGTGCAATAAACACAAAAATGTACATAATAATTCTCATTTATAGTGATATATAGATTTCAAATAGTGATAGATCAATAGCATTATACATGTAGTATAATTGGTAAAAAAATCAGATTTTTCTAATGCGTAGATGAATAAATCGACAGTGGGGTACCAGTCAAGTTGATAACCCCATCCAATGAAAATAACATCACAAAATTGCATGTTTTTACAAGTTATTATGGATTAGAATTTTAAACGCTTAGAAATCCGTTTGAAAGTTTGAATTCGTTCACAACGCGTCAAAATGTGCGATTCTTATGTGTTCAAACGCGTTCTGTTTTATAAATATTTTAACGCAGTTTTGATTGATTTTGTCTGCCTGATGAGTTGGCAACAAGAGAAATATTCTTACACGCATTTGAAGGAATTCTTATGGTTTCACTGCATCGTTTTGTTTTTTTCTGTTCTGTGAAGGAAAATACTGTTTCTTTCTGTTTAACCATTCTTTATTTGTTCAATGACACATGTTTGTTGGTTCTTTTAGTCATTCAAGTAAGATTTGCTTCTCGCGAAGCAACTGTGAGAGGAAAAAACCAATTGAAAGCGTTTATTCTTACTCAGTGGGTATTTTATGTTTTTTTTCCATTAAGAAACACGATATAAGAGCCATATATACTTTCATAAACGAGAACCTTTTAGAACAATTTAAATTTTGGTCAACTCTTCGCAGACAACTATTGAAAGAAAAGCAACGTCTATTTGAGAAAAGCTGAATGTATGTAAAGTCCATGACAAAAATGAATTATTTTATAATTCTTGTGTGTAAAGTTTTTGAATACTTCGGTGTAATTTTCAGAGCAGTGCTTCGCTGAGTTTGTTAAAGGTGGATGACCAGCTCCTCTTTCAATGATTTCCTTTTCTTCGTAATAAAATTTAAACTTTCTCCTTTCTTCGCAAATGTCTATCGCACTGGTTTCTTTTTGTCTGCGACTCGACGCTTGTAAAATTTCTTCTGCTTCCGCACCTTTTCTCACATACTGTCCTTTTCTCTCATATTAATTTCCCAGCATTCTTCGTCATCTTTTCTTTCTTAGTCAGCCCTTTTTTTCGTCTAAGCTATTTACTCATCCGAAAGACAGAATTCAACCAGCCGGCGATGATAATTGATTACAAAGAAATGGAGAGACATTCGTAATTGATTTTTAATTACTGAAACTTATTATATTACGTTTCAGATAAAATATTCTTAATCAGTTAATAGTTACAACCAAAATTAATTACAATTGATATCACTGTTGAAATCGATTAAAGATGTTGCATTCGCACATATTACTTTATTACTTTCCTTGTCCTGTAATCCATTATAATCGTTAACAGAACAATCATGAGTTCTTCAAGAACTAAGGCACTGGGTCAATTTTTTATTTTTTTGATTTGATCTGCCCTAGGAATCAGCCACGTGTAAAACATCTAAATCCCAATTTTAACGCGTTCGGATTTTACTTTTTAGTAATTTACCTTGACTAAAATTCGATAGAATGAAAAACTATGTCGCTTGATAGAACTAATAAGATTTTGACTTCAATTGCCTAATTGTCTGTAATTTAGATCAGTACATGGCTCTGGTTGATAAAAATCAAATCATTTATGACACGCAAGCTATTGTTAGTATCGTGGCTGGAACGGCATCGATTGTTCAAGAATACGCGTCAACTGTTTATACCGAATGTACCTGTGAAAATTGTTTTGAAACATATGCGTGTTTAATGGCAAACAAGGAAACATATTTGCAGTTATATCCATACTGTCCTAAATGTGGACAGAAGATTAGTCTGCAGAATATCACGGAAGATCATGAAGTTATTGGATGTGAAGCCAGGTTTCTTATGAAAGATAATTTTGCGCATGCTAGTTTTAAACTAACGCACAAAGCATTGGATACACCAAATATAAAACAAATAATACGGAAATGCGATGCTACGTTTACTCAGTGAAATCTATTTTGTATGCATATGTGTATGAACCTATAGGGATACAGTTCGAAACTAGCAAATTCATGTCATTTGAAAGTCATAATAAATTAAAATAAATGTTAAAAACTAGCTTTTTGGAAAAGACAAAAGGTTACCGATTTGATATTTGATCATATGTTGCTTCGTTTGAGACTAATTTCTTGGATAGAATCTTCAAGAATTGTTGCCGATCAAATGGGTGTGGGGTGTGGGTGTTGATGTGGGGTGTGGGTGTGAGTGTGGGTGTTAGTATAGATGTTGAATTCATGCACCCACACCACACCCACACCCGCCCACACCCACACACCCACATCCACACCCACACCCACCCACACTCACACCCACACCCACATCCACATCCACACCCACACCCACACCCAACCCATACTCACACCCACACCCATGCTCACACCCCACACCCACACCCACCCACACCCACACCCACACCCCACCCGCACCCACACCCAAAAACGAATAAATGGACTGACTTTCGCGGTTTTCTTTCAAGAATTTTTTTTGTAGATTAACATACATATATTGCTAGAAGTATTAAATTAAAAATCACGTCCAATGACAAAATCCTCATTATTTATATTAATTTGACTGATTGGGAACGAGTCCGAAGCATTGAATCATAAAAAATTTTATTTTTACAATGAATATTCCCTTAAGTACTGATAAATGATACATTATTTCAGTTGATCAATTAGTCAGTAAAATCTTTTTTAAAAACATCTATAGGTTTATCTAAATAAGAAAGATTTTGTTAAATAGGTTTTTTTCTTCTACAACTATAATAGAATTACATATTAATAATACTAATGGTGATTAATTCTTTATATATTTTGCAGTATTCACTCCATGACCGAAATGGTCCTAAAGGGACAACTAATCCATCACAAAAGGTTTTAAAAAAATAAAATAGAAATAGAAACAAGCAAAAAACAACGAAAGGAAAGAATTAAGAGAAAAAAGATAGAAAAATGAAATGCACAACCATCATGTGAATAAAACTGAAGATAAGTTCCGACTTAAGTAGTGACATTATTATCGTTTTGACGAATTGATATTGCTGTGCTTTGCGGTTGAGCTAACCGCAGTATCCAACGTTTTAAGTTTGTCGACGAAAAAAGAGTGGAAATCATCTGGAACAGGAAGTTTCAATTGTTTCCGTAGGATAATGAATAATTTCATGATATTCTTGAGTAGGACATTTGTTTCTCGACGATAATTAGCAAAATTAGATTCTGTGTTCTCCGCTTTGTTTTGAAGATATTGAACCGTTTGTTCTTGAGCTGCAAACTTTTCTTCTCAGGATTTTATTGTAGCTTGTATATCGCGCGTTTTCTGCTCGTTGCTTACGAGTTGTTCATTCAATACGTCTACACGGCGTTTATTCTCAGAGTCCCGGTCGAGCATTTCAGTTTTGAAGGATTCAAAAAAAACACAAATTTTTTCACCTTCCTCTTTCATTTTCTTTTTGAGAATTTTATCCATATCGATTGAATTTTGCATCTGAGGATGTGTGAGAGCAGAGTGTTGTGATGAGAGCGATGGAATGTTATGATATGACAAATTATCCATTAGCTGAACTGAAGGTTTGATGAGTAGAGTTCGAGTAAGAGCTCCTCGATAGTCCTTGATGAGACGGCATTTTGAATCATTGGAACAATGAGCTTCTCCAAAATGAATACATTTCGGTACACCTGAGCAGATATGATCGTTGACATCAGAATATTTTTCCCCACAAGTTTTGCATCTCGCTTGATCTTGTTGCGGACAGTTCTTTTGAAAATGGGCAATACCCATACATCGAGAACAAGGTGATTGGTTCCTTTTATATGAACTAATGTCTCTGAACATCTCGTTTTATTCCTTTATACTTGATGGAAACTTAGAGCTAGAAGGAAGTAAAGTATTCGATCACTTAGCTATATATAAAGAAGTGTTCACTGGACTCAATTCTCATGAAGAAAACGATAAGTAACTTTTTAGCTCGATTCCGTCAGTTCTAAAAACTGACGGTTGTCACACATCTAATTATGATTGCAAACGAAAAATAGACAGATACATAATGTCATCTAATTTGTTAATCAATAGTTTCCTAATTATTCAGTCAGAAGTATTATTCACCCAGTTTCACTTAGGAAGCGATTCTATGTAAAGAAAATTTTTGTCGGGAAACATTTAACAATAAAAATTGTAACTTGATGAATGTATTTAATCATTGTTATTAAAACTGAAAAAAACATTCTGTTTTGACAGATGCAAAAGATAAATCATATATCAGATAGTGTTGTTTCCTTTGTTATACAGCGACAATTGTCTGCGTATCCTTCCGTTCTCTAAGAGTTGAATAGATGAGAAGATGATAAAATAAAAGGTCAACGAACACATCATCATATTGGTTGAATATAAACTTTCTCGTCGATAAATGAAGATATATTTTCCTCATGCATAGCAAACTGAAAAATGAAATATGTTACATTGGACATTTTATGCTACTGAGTTGACGTTTATTTCTTCTTTTAGTATTTAAAATATAAGAGATTCCACTGGTTCTTTTTTTGAATACAAATAGTTTTTTATTCATTGAAATATTTTTCATTTATTTTATTTTCATGTTGCTCAAAATATGCTTTTAAGAAGTAAAAGTGTTTTGTTACAATGAAGATGAAATTATTTTCAAATTAATAATTATAGTGATAAGTTATTTCTTTTTCTTAAACAATGATAATCATGGAGTTTTATAGAAATTATTTTCTACTTCTCTTTTCGTTGTGCTATTCAGGGAGAATTGTTTTCCTTTTTAAAATTGTTCTTCAAAGGAAAAATATTCAAAAAACGTTTTTTCTCTTATTAGTATTCCTCATTTTAGAATTATCGTTCATAATGAATAGTAGGTTTCTCTTTTTCATCTTATTTTGTAAGTTGAAAGGAAAAAATCGTTCCATTAGTGTGGTTCGTGAGAATGGTTATTTAATGGAAATAATAATCTTATCTGACACATCGTTAAACTTTATTTCTAGAAGGAAATTGTTATTCTAAAATCTGATTCGCTTTGTTTGAATCTCTGATTGATACTATCGATTAGATTAAAATGAAAAGAATATTTTATTTTGTAGATAAATGATAAATAAATTGGAAATATTTCCAAATGAGATATTTTTAAATATATTTTCTTATTTATTCTGGGATGAATTGTTAATATCATTCTGGTCATTAAATAAACGTATTAATTCTCTTATTTGTTCAATATTTCGAGTAAACGGAATTCTTTTAAATAAGCCAGGTTTATCTTATAAAAATTTTTCTAAAATATTATTACGAATAATATTTAATTCATCATCTCTTTTATCTTCTATTAAATGTATTCATGTTGATGGAATGAATTCAATTTCTTTGGATTTAATTTATGAAAAGATTTTTTGTAATGATAATAAACCAACTCTTTGTTTCCCAAATCTTAAGTCACTTTATATTAGTCAATGCTTATTATCTGAACCATTAACTCATATATTATGTTCACTTATTCAATACCAATTAAATGAACTTACTATATCATTTCATGAAGATATCTACGAAATATTTGATTATGGACGAGGACTCTCAGCAATTGCTTCTGATCAAGGTAATTAATTAGATGTTTTTGCAATCAATATTAGAAGTCAAAGTTTATCTAGTCTAGAGATACAACTGTAAGGATAAGTTAACAATTATCAGAAGCATTTTATCTAGTATGAAGACCAGAGACAACATTGGATCTCTTACGAAAGTATATGTTCATCCTATTCAAGTTGGGAATCACAAACAAACTTTTTAATTTTTCCATGCAATTCAGCCAAAATTTCAGAGCATGTTAGTCTTGGCTAGAATAGATTATGGTTAAAATATCTTCCCAAATATGCAAGACACTCATTAATTCATTGGTCAAAAATTTTCTTTACGCGGACAACCTTTTCAAAATGAGGATACGAGCTAAGCATGTCGAAGTGGTTTTTAAAATGTAGAATACGCTTAGGGCTAGGTCGTAACAGAGCCCGATTTTTTAATTTGCTTTTGTTTGATTTTTAAAAAGACTCTCAAATTCGTGACCAAAAATCGATAATAAAAATCAAAGATCTAAGTTTTTTATTTCAGCAAAAAGGAAATGGAAAACTCAGGCTCTGTTACGATCTAGCCAGTAACTGTCTGCTGTGTAATAAAAAAAATGACCACTTTTATATTGAGTCGTTATTAAAAAAAGATTTGCTCGCGTAAACGATATACTCGAAAAGACTGATTTTGAGTAAAACCAAAAATAATATTTTTGATTAAGTGTCTATTCGAAAAAAGTCTTCTTATTCTATATGATATTTTCGCACTATTCGTCAAGCTTTATTAGATGATGTATAGGCGGATATATCACAATGTTCTTATACGTCGATGTCATTTCAACTCGCGCATGTTTTTAAAAAATTTTTGGTTAGAAATAAATCTCAAAATCGGGTTTTCTCGAAAGCAAATGGAAAGATAGTCTTTCCAAAACTGAAACATTTTTTAAAAAAAGCGAAAATTTCTCGAAAAATATGATAGTAGACCAAGTTTCTGTCAATAATTCCGCCAAAATCTGTCCGTTTTGCGAAAAGCTATATATATATATTCTGGAAGAAGAGACTTCAATTTTTCTTCGAAATATTGGCTTTTCTGAGGGAGGCCTTAAGATATTGATTATCAGATCTTTATTAAGTAAATAATCGTGTAAAACGTCTATCAATCAATTGTCTCATGGTGCGAGTCATGTTTTCTATAAAATCATCTAAACAAAGCAAAAATCGATCTTTACGTAGTACTGTCATTGTTGCATATCCAACCAATTATTCTATGATTTAGCCGATCAATGACAATTATTTTAGGAGGCATGTTCACAGGAATTTTTTTAGGGGAGGAAGGATTGACGGTTTGGGAGGGGGGGGAGCGTCTATCGTAGACACAAGTGTATTTCAAAGTTTCGGAAATTGTGAACCTGAACCCTCCCGCTGGCATCCCTAGTATTGATGAAAAATAGGTTTTAATCAATAATAACAATTGAAATTAATAAGAGAGAGAATTTACTTTTATTAGAATTCAGAAATATTGCCCAGTTTATTTTTTATTATATTGATAAATATTAGAATATGTTGAGAGGAAGATTTCAATTGATAGAAAAGAGTAACAAAAACAGCTTTAATAAATGTTGAATCTACTCTTCGTATATAAGAGAATTATGTATTTCTTGACGATCTTTTCATATTATTCTATTGATATAAAAAAGTGACATGTGCTTTTAAATTGTAATAGAATTGTTGTTATATTTTGACAGGAATTATAGAATTTTGATCAATGCAACTGAGAAATAAGATTTATTTTATTCGTTTTCTCAATTAGTAGTTATACTAACAGAAGAAATGATACTTGCAATTTTGATCTAATTTTTTGAGTGTAAATAAAAATAAAAATGTTAAAAGTGAATATAATCTATTTCAGTAGAATTTATTTTAAATATAAATTGATTTTATTTTTGTTATTATTAAATAGAAAAAGTCCAAAGAATGTTTAAACAATTGTTATGTAAAATATTTTCTGATCAATGTCAATTAACTTCTCTTAAACTCGATATTACGAAATCATTTAATTCAATTCATCAATGCTTAAATTTGCAGTCTCATCTTGAACCAAACACAATTTCTAAATCTTGTTGTTTAACTCTACGTCGTTTGTGTATTCATATCGATCATAAATGTTTTCTTGAACATCTCATTGAACATACTCCCAATCTTGAACAATTATCAGTTCATTTTCGAAATTTCTTGTTCAACAATGATCACCCCGATTCAGACACTCAAGCACTAATAATATCAAATGGAAATTGGTTTAATAAAGTAAGACCTTAATATAGTCGGAAAATCTATAGAATAACTCTTATTAAATCTTACCTAACCATGTAAATGTTATTGGTGAAGACAACTGACTCAGATTAGTAGAGGAATATTTGTCATATTTAAAAGTAAAATGATGAATATCTAACTACATAAAATCCATTGAAAATAATTTAATCTAATAAGAAAGTATGATTTAGATGAAGAGAATGAAATACATTATTTTCAATTGATTTTGAAATCCTGATTAATTATTTTTGTTTGATAGATATCAAAATTGGAATGTTTCAAATTGAAGAGCTATGTGAGAAATGATTTAGAATTTGCTTATTTAAAATGTCTTCTTAATAATGTTAATCATGTTAAAAAACTTGAAATTCATTTATATAGTGAAGATATAGGGAGATCTTTTATTGATGCAAATTTTATTCGAGAATATTGTTTACCTGATCATATAATTAATTTAAAAGATTTTCGTTTTTATATGTGTGCAAAATGCCAATTATCATTAAATGATACTGAAAAAATAATAAATTCATTTAAAATCAATTCTTTTTTTATCGATCATCAATGGACAAATGTTAAATGTTTTTATGATGAAAATATTTCATATCAACATATATTTTCTTCTAATTTTGATAAATATCAATACTTTGATCATTTACTGTAAAATATTTTATTTATGGAAGTGTTTTATTTATTTTTTTATTTAGGAATTATCGTTATATCTTAAATGATTTGTTAGATCCTCAACATATTAAGATCAATTTTGATCCATCTCTTTACTCATTTTTTGAACAGTTCAACGAATTATGTCCTAATGCTTTTTGTATCACCATTGATACAGGTAAACATTTGTTTTTCATAGTTTTATCAATGATTTCTATAAAAATTAATGATCAATAGAAAAATAAACTCTTGGTAAAATATTCATAGAGGAACATAGTAGAGGCTTTAGTGTTAAAGTATCGAAGTATTTTTAAGAATTGTTCAAATGAGATGTTTCTCGCAAGTGACTAATTGTAAACTCTTTTTCATTCTAAACATGCTTTTGTTAGAATATCTAACCACTCGGTAGAGTCACAAATTTTTCATTTTTTTTTCATAAGACTTCACTTTCATTGATTTAGTTAAAGGAGCTAAATGTAAGAAATACAAATATTCTTTCGTTCTATCTATTTTCATCTAGTGGTATTGGGAAAACACTGCAGATTTCACTCTTAACATTTCAACAAACTACATTACACTTCTAATCTTCTATAGAAATATATCAGATTGTATAACTATTAATATGATGTCTCTGACTATCGATTATGAGCAGAGACATAACTCAGCACTGAAAGTATAACATGGACGAATGTCAAAATTAAGAGTCCTGTATGGTCGAATTTCAAAAGCAGGAGAGGTTGTAGTATAGACAAATTCTAAAAGCACGGGAGGGGGAGATGTTGTGCCCCACACGTCCCCATCCTTCCTCATTTATGCTCCTGAGTATGAGATCATATTTCAATAAAATTCGATTAAATAATTTTTGTATTTGAGTCTATGCTTGAGTTCCACCAATTTGAAGAGTATCTGGTCGAATTGCATGATTCTAATAATCATCTTGAAACAACATTTATATTTTTCATGTCTGATTATTTGATCAAAAGGATTAAAATGAAATGGTAATTTCAACTTTGGCCGAAAGTAAAAATGTCAAAATGTCGACAAGAAAAACGATGATGAAGATGAATGTGTATGAGTGAGGGCAACAGAGATTCCTACTTTCATACTATGTCGTTTTCGACATTTTCACTTTCGGCGTTTTTACTTCTGACGAAAGCTTGGAGAATCAAATGAAGTTTCATTGATACTCGAAAATTCTATATGTACTGTACCAAAAGATAAAAACTGTGTTAAGTTCCAATTGATTTTCTTCTAATCCAACTGGTATATTAATTTTAGTGAACGTGATAGAAAAAAAGTTAAAGTGATATTTAATTATTTATTTGTAGAATGTTCTGATGAGAGATCAGAGATGTTGGCAACGTTATTCACAGTAGGACAACGAAATTTAAATAATATTCAATTTGTAAATATTACAAAACTTCAATTTGGATCTTGTCATCGTCGTTCAACTCGTATGTAAAGATTAAGTGTTTTCAAAATCGATAAGTAAATCTTTTCTATCTAATGATTACCTTAATTAACGGGTGATGTAAAAGTTTTTGCACAAATGTTGCTCCATTTTTCATCTACTAAAAGACGTTTTGGAAAAATGAAAAATATCTATTCATAATCTGCATCGAAAGAGCTTTCTAACTGTGTGTTCAAAATTTTTGTTTTATCGTGTCTTGCCTCTGAGTACCAATCACATCTTTGGATGGCAGTAAAAAGTAGCTTGTGAAGATCAGATAATGGGCCTGTTCCTAAGCATATGCCAATCCATGTTTTTTTACCAAAGAATCTTTTAGAAAAAATAAAAATAGCTTTTCATGTTCTACATTTAAAGAGCTCTCTCACTACGCACTAAAAACTATTTAATCGACCCTGACTTCCGAGTAGTGGCAGAATCTTTAAAACATACAAAAATTTGATCTGAACAGGGAAAAGAGCTTTTCCTTTCGGATAAGCGTAGAACTACTAAGTTGTTACTAGAACTATTTTGGACTATGGACGCTTGTAGAGCAGACAATTCTCTAGAAAACGACGTTTTGAAACAGGTTATATCACAAATGAATTCAAATTTATCGTCATTTCTCTGAACACTATGTTTATTTCGCTGGAAACACTATTTCTCAAAACAAAACCTAGACTTTGAATAATTTCAACATTTGCTCGGGTGGTGCTACAAAAAAATAATCAACAACACTGTTCTATAATCTGTTAGGCAAGTCACAGTTTGATCTTTCAATAAAAGTTGTTTTCGTCAAAGTTTGAAAAGATGTACGAACTGTTTTCTTCTTTACAAACTACCGTTTAATGCCATTCAAAGATGAGCTTGTTATTCAAAGACAAAGCAGGATAATAAAATTTTGAACACACAGTTAGAAAGCTCTTTCGACGTAGATTATGAATAGATATTTTCCATTTTTCCGACACGTCTTTTAGTAGATGAAAAATGGAGAGACATTTGTGCAAAAACTTTTGCATCATCTGTTATATGAACGCTATATTTTTGGATCGTTGAAATTTATAATAGAAAACAAATATAGCGTTTCATATAAAACAAAAAATCTAAATGTCTTCTTCACAAAGTCTAACGGAGTATTGTTTTGAAAAGAAACTAGTTTGACCTGATAAGATTTAAATAATTATTTTGAATCTTCAAATACATTTAAATCATTATTTACAGTTTATGAATATATCTTTTAGACAGTAGGTCAATTAATATCAAATAGTTCTTAATCAAACAATCTGAAAAATTAAAATGTAAAAATATTTAAATTTTTATATTGTAAACGAGTGACATGTCCTTAACTTTTACATTTATTCTGCATCTTCAATGTATGCTCTTGATCAAAAAAGTTCGAAAATGTTCTAATGAGTATTCAAAAACAAACATTTCAGTGCATATTTAGAGGTGTAAGACGATCAACTTGGTCGTCCCTGCCGCCACCAATTGCCGTCAAATTTTAAAGAAATATCAGTCTCATCAGCCAGATTGCTGTAAATAGTTGCTGAAAATTTCTGGCATCGTCATCTCCGTCCGGCATGAAATAAAATCAACATTTGGTTTTTAAAAATTTTCAACACTACCCATCAGTTTTTGAGAATGTTTTAATCTAGTTTCCTATCAGTAAACTCTCCATCCTTATTTTTTCTATTTTTCATTTCGAAATTTTTCGGAATTAGCAAATTTTTAAAGAGTCATCAAATACTTTCAACCGACGCCGATCAATGAGTCGACTTACATTTCTACTGATACTTTCATCTTTGACGGCATCACAGATTGTTTAAGAGTGCAAGAAAGACAATTTTATTTTTTGTAGAATGCAATTGCATTTCACTACAGTCTTCGTAGTAGACTTTGATATCATAGATATATTAGTTCCAAACTGTATGAACAGAAAGAAGATGGTGTTGTTAACGTGTCAATCACCATTTATGGAAGAACAAAACTTCAGAGGATAAATAAAGTAGCGAATATATGATGACATTATTTGTTCTCTACTTTAGCACTCTATTCCTGGTATATTTTACTAAAACATACTATTGTTAAACTAGCGCAAAAAACAAAATCTTCTTCAAACAAAAATTCAAGTACGAGTGAAGTACGACTAGAGATTATGAGTTATTGTTACGTTACTAAGCGATTTGTGAGGAAACAGTTTAGATATGTATCAGCCTAATTCGACTGAATACCTCGGTTGGATCGGGACTGATGCATACATAAGACAGTTCCCAATATTATTCAGTAACTAGTAACAACAAAAGTTATTATTTATTTGCAAAAGTAATGATAAAACCTCTCGATTGCGACGGTGAGAATTTGATGTTATCAATGATTGACTTTTAACCATTTGGTAGAAATGTGACAATAATAAGAGCAAAGTGCGCGACACAACTTTGAGAGATTTTTTTTGTAGCAAAAACAGTTTTTATATCGAAAAAAGGTCATAGTGAAAAAGTTCCGTATCTCTTTTTTGTTTTTCATCGGCACAGCCCTGTAGTTTAATGTCTTTTCCAGGATCAGTTAATCTGTAATTAGCAACTTTTTTTTTTATCACTGTTAGCTAATAAATAATTCTTCAATAACGATTAGCGATCATTCAAAGCACGATTGAAGTAAAAATGAAATTAAGCTTACTTTACCATTATGAAACAATTAATCGTTGTTCATATTGGAAACTTTATTCCTTTATTATTAATAAAATTTTAAAAAAATTAATTTTTTTAGTTCGTTTTTCTAAATTTACTGGCCAAGATAAAGTTCGTGCAAAAATATTTGCTCATCTAATTTCAATGCCTGTTCAACTAAAGTATCTTTCTCTTGCAAAATTTCAATGGCTTTTATATGTTATTGAAAATGTAAGTATGAAAGTTATTTTTTGAGGAATATAAGTCTATTTATGGCATTATTGAAAGAACTTAATCAAATTTGATTTTACCTTTAAATAGATTTATTAAACTCTAGGTTACTAATCAGTTCAACTTTTTAATATATATCAGAAATCGACGGGGGCAACTAAAAGGTCATGCCTCCATCGCTCCGCCCACGTCTCGCCTTTTGAGTGCTTGCACTGCCACCGCTCCATCTGATACAAAATATACTTTGAAAGCGAATTTTTTTGAACATTCTAGTTAAATAAAAACGGTTGTGATCGTGCATGCATCAAACAGCTCAGATTGCCATTGTCTCGATGAAACCAAATTTTATAAGTATCGAACCATGTGACCGAAAAATACTTTCACAGTTCCCATGTAAAAAAAAAGACAAGTAATCTGATTATAATCGATTTTTTTTAGATTAAAAATCGATTATAATGGCACGATTTTCATCAGATTTTCACCAGATCGTCATCCGAATTTTGATTTTTGATCAGTTTTTGATCAATTTTAATCGGTTATTTTATTTTTAATCGATTATAATCAATTATTTTTAATTTTTAATTGATTATAATTGATTATTTGTGTTTTAATCGATTATAATGGATTATTTTATTTTTAATCCATTTTAATCACGATAGTGGAAGAATGAGAAAGTATCAGTTGGTATCATCTCATGAAGTGTGACATGTGTATCAGACGTTGGTCTTACATTGTACCTACCATTTGTCGATGCGAGGAATTAAAAAAAAACAAAAATAAACTACGATTTCTAGGTTAAAACTCGAGAAAAACGCATTTTTTAGTTATCAGGATTAAAATTGTTTAATAATCAAAAATCTGATGAAAATCGTGCCATTATAATCGATTTTTAATCCGAAAAAAATCGATTATGATCAGATTTTTTTGTCGTTTTTTAACATAGGTTGTACATCTGAAGCAGAAGGATTTTATTACAATATGTCAATAGGAAAAGTTGAATATCACAGTTCAGTCAGGCAATGGAACAAATACAAAATCCAATCTCATTAGTTTGGATTTCAGTTATTTTTTAGCCTTTTCTCCAACTTTGCGCTCTACTATACAATGTATTAGATCATTCTTCGTTTGTCTGTCAAGACTAAACCTTCTTCTATGTTTATAGCGCATCATATTATCAAAGTAGATGATCCTGCGTAAGACAAAATCAAAAAATCTATTCCATACTCCTGAGTTTGTGTGCATACCTAGTTTTAAACAGTTATACTACGATGGATACGGTGGTTTACACTATCTAGCATGACCATCGCATATCTTTGTGTCGTGTATGAAGATATACAATGACTCATACAGACAAATTGCTCGCTTAGTCTCCTCGTACACAAAGATCGTGTACGATTTCAGTTTTACTTTATATTTCTTCATCTTTGATCCTGTTGCTCAATATATTGTCACGAAAAAATCCAATCGTAATACTGAGCTATATGAACTGTCAAAATACGACCAAATATCACGCAACAAAGTTGCTTACGAGCATATACAGACCTCATCTTCTTCGTCGTGGATATACATCACAATCACTATTTCATTCTAAAACAGATAACTCTTTTTTACAGATTCAATTATATTCTCAGAAGAAAAGATAATATCGCCAGAAGGAGGAAAAACCAACAAATCTCACGGTATCCGTCACCGACCCGTTGTTTAAATTTTTTGCACCGCTTCACGACGGGACGATGTGACACTGCGACTCGTCGGTCTCTGATATATATGTTTGTTAAAAAGAATAAAAAGAATAAATAAATTTAATTGATAAAAATATAATTGATTGACAAATGAATTTTATATGATTAAATCAAATTGTTATCTCAAATTATTTTTAGGCTTTTGATGACTTGAGAGAAAATGCACTAAGTACTGTTCGACATGCTGAATTTGGTATTCCAACTTGTAATTTTGGTTATAATGAATCAGTTCAAATTGGTAAACATCTTGTACCTTTTCTTAATATGTATATGCCTCATTTACAAACATTACGTCTTTGGAGACCAGATGATTTTCCTTGGACATCGAGTAAGTTTATTTTTAAACAAAACATAATTAGTCATAATTATCAATTAGAAAAAGTTTCTGAATATTATTTAATAGAACTTTATTAGTTAACTTATTTTTTTAAAGTATTCTAAAATTCAACAGATTGAAAAAGGCAGCATTTTGTTAGATTTATGGAAACAAGCCTTTGTCGTTTTAATGTCAATTATAATAATTTCTATTAAATCTAAGTTAACACATGTTTGATAAAAAGTTATCAGTGCAGTTGATAATCCATTGAAATAGAAAACTCATTTGTCCTTCTCGTCTTTTGCACAATAATACAGTGGAAGCCAATTGAAATTTCCCCTTTTGTTTTTGTTACTATTTGTTTTTTAATCTACTATATATAGCGAGAAAGCTCGGAACGCACTGCATCTTTTGGTATATTTACATTAAACATCAAATACAGTTTAAAGTGTAAAAGCTGTAGTAGAAAAAAGTAACCTTTTTTTTACTGCAGAATTTCCATAATGTTGTAACATTTTTTATTTTGTATGTATCTCGGCTTAAATAAATGATAAAATCTTGAATTTATTTCCAAACGATGCGCCATGAAACACTCTGCAAAAACTGTATAATTGAATTCCTTTCTCTAACTGTTTTTCTTATGCTCAAAACGACCATCTACATGACAATGTCACTTCCCGTCATATTGAAAATCTTTGGAAGACTTTTTTGTTTTGCATATATTTTGACTTGAGAAAATGATAGAATATTGAATTTTGTTTTAAAAGATGTGCCGTCGAAAGCTCCACAAAAGCTATATGCACCAATTCCTATAGTAAATCAGAAAAGTTTTCCAAAGATTTTCAATATGATGAGAAGTGACATTTTCATTTAGGTTGTTCGTTTTGAGTATAAGAAAAACCGTTAAAACAGGTAGAAAAGAATTCAATCATGCAGTTTTTGTAGAGCTTTTCATAACGCATCTTTTGAAAAAGAATTCAAGATTTTATCATTTATGTAAGCCGAAATAAATAGAAAATAAAAAATGTTACAACATTATGGGAACCTAATATTGTAGTGGGAAAAAATACCGCTTTTTTTCTAATACATTTTTTACACTTGAAACTACGTTTGATGTCTAACATAAATATATCAAAAGATGCAGCGCGTTCTGGACTTTCTCACTATATATAGTAGATTAAAAAATAAAAGAAGTATAGTAACAAAAACAAAAGGGGAAATTTCAATTGGCTTCCACTGTAGATTAAATATGCGATCTCAAATACAAATATCTCTCATAAAAATAACTTCATCTCCAAATTATTATAGAAGCGTTCTATTTTATTTATACTGCTATTTATCTTCTGTTGTTTCCCGTTAAGTTACCAACTGCTCGTATTGACAGTAGAAGAGTGTGAGGAGTAGATATGCATCGATTGATCTTAAATTTTAGTAGCTAAAATGGAAAGAAACTATTGCCCCTTGGTATGTACTTGTTAATCGTTTGTATTTGCTTCCAGCTATTAGAGCTAAGAGGGAAGACTGAAAAATTTCAGCTACCATCACACTGTCTATGTTTGGTTGACAATACAAATAGATTCAATAATAATATAAATTTAACGTGTCAAAAATAAAATAAAAATTTTATTTTATTTCTGGATTGTTTTAATTTATTAGCAAAATAATTGAAATTTTAATGAAAGAACTATGAAAATACATACAATGACTTTTATAAACATTTATTAAATATAAAATGTTTTATTTTTTGGATGATTTTATAACAAAGCTGAACAGAATCTTTTCTAATCATATTTACTTAAATAAAAGAAAAGAAAAACATTGAGAATTGAAAAGATTTATTCTATTTTTCTCTTATTTCTTTAAGTCCGACCAAACATTGAATCTAAACAATTTCATGGGACTTTCATCAGACGATGGAGTCAATATTTAGAGGGAGTCCAATCTATCAGTATGTAATTCAAATATATCTATAGAAGAAAAAATAAATTCTTGTTATTTAGATGAACATGCAACTATTTTTGAACAAGATCTTTCTCAATTAGTTGAACAATTAAAACAATTTGTCTTTCTCGATATTTATGGCAATATTTCTTCTAAAAAAGTCAAACCTTATCGTTTAATGGTCCAAACTCGCTTTCCAAATAGTCGATTTGATGTTCACATATCAAGGTTTCGTCTTTGGATGTAATTATTATTTCTATTTTATATTATGACATCACTATATGTTAAACAAAACTGTCATATTTCTCTTTTTTTTAAATTCTTAATACATCAACATTTATTTGTGCTATTTCGTGGGAACGTATATCCTCCTGGCCAAAATAAGTGATACACCTTATTTTTTTGATTGTTTCTCTCTACCATTATCGTTTCGTCTCATTCTTATACCACAGATACATCTTTGATTACTCAATCTATCTTGAAAGTTTCAGCCCTATAGACTGAAAATTAATGGAGAAAATTACCAAAATATCTCATGCACTCTAGTATGGTTGTAACAGAAATTCGTTATCGTACTTTTTTCAAGGATATTTTTAGAGAGGATTTCTGTTCTTTAGTCATCCGCTGCTACGTAATGGAGATGTGATTAAAATCTATCTATATATATAATGTTCAGTGTCTGTCTGTCTGTTTCTCTGTGCCGGGTCAAAGGTCAAAGGTTAAGGATTCTAGAATTTTCACCATCAGGAATGCCACCTCATAAGCTTAAATTAAAGATTGGTGCAATTGTAATGCTTCTCCGCAACCTCGATGTAAAGCAAAGTTTATGTAATGGAATTCGACTCATCGTACGACGTTTACAAAATCATACGATTGATTGTGAAATCGCAACAGGATCAAACAAAGGAAGCCGAATTATAACACCCAGAATTACAATGACACCATCTGATACATTTTTACCATTCAAATTACGCAGACATCAGTTCCCTATTCGACTTTCATTTGTTATGACAATCAACAAATCACAAGGACAAACATTTGAACGATTAGGACTACTTCTACCACAACCAGTATTCAGTCACGGACAACTATACGTTGCTTTTTCAAGAGTTCACTCCCTTACATTTATCAAGGTACAACTCATTAAAGAAAAGAACAGTGAAAAAAATAAAACTAGAAACATTGTTTTCAAAGAAACTTTGTAAATTAGTTACTTTAAAATAGAATGAACATGAAATCAATAAATTGTTCTAATAGAACAGAAATAAAAATTTCCATGGTATCCCTGATAATCCTTTATCTTCACGAAAAACTTTCTTTCGTTGTTAAAAAAAAAGCTACCGTGCAGTATGCACGGGTTTTCGCTAGTAATAATATAATTGACGGTGTCCATGTATGAAATGGCCGGCTTCTGGTTTGAATTCTTCGGAAAATCAATGGTTGCTCCGGAGAAAGTCGAAATCTGTCAGACGCGGCTTTTAGCTATTGTAAAATAGGTCCAGATAGGATAATTCGCTGTGCTGAGTTCAATGGTGATCTCAGATTTCAGTTTCAAAGAGATCTGAACTAACTAACTATATTATATACTTGAAATCTTCGCTCGTACAACAACAGGGACTGAGCATTATGACTATATTTTCTAAAAATAATGCTTTTCTTATATATCGAGAATATAATTTTAATTGTAATATATAATATATGGATATTTTGATTTTCTAACCAAATGTAAGTAGGTACATTTTTCGATATATACAGTTGAAATGATGAGTATAACGATGATTATTGACTGATCTAAACCACGAAATATTTATCTTTAAAAACCTATTGTTGAATTTTAAAAATACAAGAAATATCTTTATTTATAAAATTAATTTCCATTAGACTTTAAATTAAAAGTGCATTATTTAATAGAGATTATTTGTTATTAATTAATCCATTAAAATACTTTATAAAGGTTTATTTTCACGATGGATGTGATCTTTCTGAAGAATTTATTCTATCAATATACAATTTAGAATATTTTCTTAGGTCAAAAAAAAGACAAATTGAATAAAAACTGTTATTATTCATATGAATATTTATCTGTTTTTGAATAAGATCTTTGACAATCAGATGATTACCTAAAACAATCAGATTATATCGATACTTAAAATAAAATTTAGATGAAGATGTTAAATCTTATCGTTTAATAATTTTAAACTCACTCCTCAAGGAGCTGAACTAATGTTGGACAATGAGACTTTTGTATGTGAATGTAATTGATTATTTATTATTTATAACAATAAATGTATGTTAGAAATAATTATTATGCTTGACAAATAAGTTTTTTGTCATGAATTATCTATTTTTATTTTTCAATAAACAATGAAATACTTGCAAAGAATAATCAAATGATCATATTTTCATGTCATTTTTTTATCTCTTGGAGAATTCATCACAAACAAGACTAGAGTGCATAGAAAAATAAATAAATATTTCATCTCCAAACAGTCCATCGAGGATGATTAGATATTTGTTTTATACGAAATAGTATCAGATTAAAATACATTTAGAGAAAGATGAACAATAACCAATTTAATTTCTCTTTCTATTTGACAGATTTTAATAAATATTTGAAGGACTTGAAAGTGAATATTTAGAGAGATATCGAATTTATTGTTAGAAATTTTCATATTCATTAAATTTATATTTTATAAGAATCTTAGAATAGACTTATATTCGATGGATATATTGTTATGATACAATGTATATCAGAAAATCTTGATGACATCTCTCATAATCTTTGAGAAGAAGTGCTTCAAAGTACGTCCAAATTTCTCTTATTGTATCTCAAAGCTTCTTTTATATTGTATTGAACAAAATCAAAGACAACTTGTTTTATATCTGTTATATTTAAATGATTTCTTAACATAAAAAATAATTTATTTTATTGAAATATTCAAAATAAAAAATAGATAAGCAAAACATTTTTCAAAATAATCTTTACATATATATTAAGTAAAAAATATCTACCATTATTGTAAATCTATGATGAATAAACGTTGTATATTGTTCATCAATTTAACGATCAATAAGATAAAAAACATACTGACATCATTTTCAACTATATAAAAGATCTTGTTATAATTACAATTATAGGCAAAAAAATCTATACAGTGTTTTTAATAGTAAGTACCCTAAGCAAAAGCAAAGTACCCGAGGTACTTACGATTTTGAAAAAGTACTTTGATTGTTGCTGGAAAAACATTGAAAAACATGGAAAAAACATAGGTAAACTATGGATTTGTACTTTGTTTTGAATTCCTATTAAAAACGCTGGTCCCATACCAACTAATTCATATAGATACAGTTCATTCATTAAAATATATATCAAAATAATAATACTTTTAATTTTATATCGAAAGACTTTTTTAGTAATGAAATCAATACAAATAATAATGAAAAGATTTTTTTATCATTTTTTGTTTGAAAAATAATTATCTCACTTATTTATATATAATTTATCTTTTTATTATTATTCTTTTATTAAATAAAATATAAAAAGAGACCATCATTGAAAGAATTCAACAAATACACAGTGAAGCGTGCCATTATATTTTCTTTTCTTTTCATTTTTATCAAAACAATGTAACATATGACATCAACTGTTATATGACACATACTATCTTATATAGAAGAACAAAGGATGAAAACAGATTATCTCTTTCTTTATTAAAATAAACCAATACCTTCCAGAGAACGTCACAGGACCTGCGTCCTGCAGGTCCTGCATCGTCCAGCCTGCAGGACGCAGGTCCTGTCCTGCATTTTTGGAATTTTGTCCTGCAATTTGCAGGGCAATGCAGGAGCAGGGCATCCTTTTTTTTATATGAAGGACCTGCAGGATGATTTATTATTCCTGCAGGACGGCATTAAAAACAAAGAACAGAAATAAATCAGCTGTACAAAGATTTTGAGATTCATAGTGATTTCTATAAAGTGATTAGTTATTGATTGTAGAGCGATGAACAGTTATAACATGAAAAACCTAACATAATCAACACTTAGACATTATTTCTGCTTTTGTCATATATGTATTGTTCTGAATAGTAGTAGCAACTTTCTCAATTGTAGCGAAATCTATCGTATGATTTTCTTTATTTTTTTCTGATTGGTGAGCATTGGTCACAAAGGCACAAGAGATTCAAGTAACAACACTACAACAATACAAGCATTTATATTCGACATATTTCACTTAACAAGTCGAGTTGATTTTTATATATTTTCATATCTATTTGGATTAGATGATTTCAAGTAATGATCAAGTTTCAATGTCTTCACCTCAGTCAGAAGAATATCAACTTCAATCAACTATAACTATTTCACCTGCAGTGTCACTTGAGTCAACGATTGATGAATCAATCTTCATCGACTCGATTGATAGTGTATCTCAACAAAAAATTACTGTCATCGCAAATCGTATACAAAACAAATTAATGACAGATAAACAGCAATATTGTGTGATTCCAAGTGAAAGTTCTGATAAATTCTGGAAAGTTTTCGGTTATCCAACATTCATCGTTAAACAGGAAGACATAAATACAACACGTCGTATTCCAAATTTTTTGTCATGTAAGAAATGTTTTAAAACTTTTAAGTATAGCAGAATTAGCGGTACAGCACAATTTAACAATCACATATGTGCGAAAAATGCATTGGTGTTTGATTCATCATCACCATCTCCTACTAGAACGAATTGTAAGCAGCAAATTCTACCAGTGGATTTACTGCTTCAAGAAAATTACCAACAACTGAAGTTGAAAAGGTGAACTCATATATGGTTAATTGGATAGTTGGTGATTTACGTCCATTTTCAATTGTGGAAGATGGTGGATTAAAAGGTCTTGCTCAATTATTGATCAATTTAGGTAAGGCGCCTTTATTAAGTTCTAGAATAGAAAGCTACATACTGTCATAGTCATTTTCTACTTTAGGCTCAAGTCATGGTTCTGTTGATATAAACGAAGTGTTTTGTCGAGAGAGAACGATCTCACGACGTGTTGTTGAAATTGCTGATATAGCTCGCAATGACGTTGCAACGATTTTGTCTGAACCGTTAATGATGAAATCAGTGACTATTTGTCCGGATATGTGGACAGACAAGTTTAGAAATGTTCTTTATTTGGGAGCAACAGCTATTTTTGTTGATTCTGATTATTCATATCATCAACTGGAACTTTTTTGTCGACCTTATACTCAAGCTGATAAATCAGCATCATCTACAATCTTGGTAAGCTTTTTTTTTTCATTTATTTCTATCTTATTTCAATCTTATTCCTAGGCATTAAAAGAAGAATTAAAAGATTTTGGTATTCATGATCTAACAGAGGTACAATGGATATCAGACAGAGGATCCAATTTTATGGGTGCTTTTCGTGAATATAATCCGATTTATTGTTTCGCCCATCGCTTAAATAATATATTAAAAGAATTGTTTCACTAGAATATAAGAAAAAAAGATGCATCTCAAAATTAAACAACAACAGAACGTAATGAAATTTGTGAATCTAATTACAAGCTAATTAGTACACAGCGTACAGCTGTAGAAAAAATTGACGAATATTCTACTGAATCTGAAGACTAAGATTCAGTAATCGTTATAATGGTCCAAGTACCTTCGTCAGCGTCATTAAAAGCAAGGAAGTTATTGGCAACAATTGATGAATGTAAAAAATTAGTAAAATATGCCAAGAAAGTAGGTTTCTTATTGGTCACATCTTAACTATTGAATTATTTATCTCTTTCGTTCTAGACAACAATTAATAGTGAAGTTCGAGAAAAAACTGGTAAATCATTAAAACAATCAGTGATAGTAAGATGGTTATCATTGTATGAATGCTTGGAGTCTGTTAATCAGAATTATGAAGAATTAAAGAATGTTTTAATGAAACGCAAGCAACAACATTGGATGAAAAATATTGATCAACGTTCAATACATGAATTATTGTTAATATTAAAACCATTCAAACACATGATGACTATTATTCAAGGTGGACAATATCCAACATTGTATATGGTATTATTATGTGCAATGAAGTTAAAGAAAACATTCCAATCTTATAAAAGTATAATCGAATTCAATCAACAACAAAATGAAAATGTTA
>CAJNOP010000592.1:99239-131064 GCA_905250075.1 Rotaria sp. Silwood1 | reverse complement strand
GCCCACACCCATCGCCTCACCCACACCCACCCTTTGCTTTCTTCCATCTACACATGCACACCAGTGAATGTTTATGTCGACACTTATTATTTTAATGTGGGCATGGTGAGGCGATGTCGAGATTGTTTTTTTCTCTTTGAAGCTTCTTCAGCAGTACCTGTGGGACACAGAAGGAGAGAAAGAAAAATTTATTGCCTTCTGTTGTCGCGTGTAGTCAAAATTATACAAGTAACTTTCTCGATGTACACCATATTGTGATCGTTTTCTGCACTCACTAGAATTGGTAAGCGTTTACTGTTGTTAATGTTGAAAATAAGCACAGTATATTACTTCTCAAGAACAGCGTTTCTAAAAGCAGGTGTACCACGCATGAATAAAATGTACAGATCACGTACTGCGGCCAATATACATGCTGCTTTATAGTTTAATAAGAAACCTTACCTGAGCAGAGTGTGAGTGTGGGTGTGGGTATCGATCAAGAGAAGGTTAACACACACACCCCACACCCACACCCATACCCAGCATGTGATCTGTACACCTTTTTATGCTTGGTACGTTTGCTGTTAGAAACGCTGATGAAGAACAGTTAGACTTTATATATAATGTAGATGAAAGATCTAGTTCAACAGAGTTGACTTTTTCCTGTCAAATTGAAACAAGCAGTTAGGATTGAAATTTATATCGCCCATTAGACTCCATTAGTTTCAATCGTCTTTTCTTTGTTAATTACATAACAGCAAAAAATTCAAAAAAAACTTAATTGCTACCTTAAGGGATTCTCCTTTCCGGCACTTTTCGAGAACGGCTCTTCAGAAATCCTTGAAACTTTCCGAACTGGTAGATCTCCGTGAGTATAGCAGAAGTTGTCATAGACTTAGAATTTCCAAATGCTTCCTTGGAGGAGATATCGGGGTCAGAAAGCCGAAAAATGACTTCTCTTATCGCTCCCTTTCTCAGCCATAACAAGTCTGGTAGAGCTGAAAATTTTTTACAGACATTAGACACTGTTTGGGGGGCCTACTGTTTTTTGTTTCCTTTTATCTCCTTCTATTCGAGTAAAAAGTGCCAAAATTTTGAGCATCCTCAAAAATCTTCAAAAATCATGTTTTTTCGGAATAGTGCTAGTTTTGTAGACCCCGCCAAAAACCAACGGTACATCATTTTTTGAAACAAAAAAAGGCACCCCAAACACTTTCTATTATCAGTAGAAAAAAGTCCCAGCTCCATCGGACATACTACGCCTGAGAAAAGGAGGCGCTTCTCCAGATGTTTGCTTAAAAATCAGTGTTTTGGAAAACGATGACAATGAAAAAATCGTGCTATACCTCTACAGCAATCGACTTATCTTTTCGATGGTTTGTTTTTACTTTAATACTATGTTTGAATTCTGAAAATGCCATCAATAGATAGAGGGCACTTCAGATCATATGTAGAGCAGAAAAACCAAAAAGTGAAAAATATGAAAATTTTGGATCTGGAAAAGGATTCCCTTAAGAATAAGCAACCATGACCGGTTTCGACCTTGCTTAAGGGTCTCATCAGATGACTTTATTCAAAGTCATCATCATAAAATGACAGTGAAATTGCAACCAACCCCATGTAATAGAGGAGATACAGTATTAAAATTGTATGGTGATGAATTTGAACAAAGTAATCTGATGAGACCCTTAAGCAAGGTTGAAACCGGTCATGGCTGCTTATTCTAAATCTAATATCAATTAAATGCGTAATTAAATTTAGTCTCCAATGTTCAATATGACGTTGTAAGTTAAAAAAATAAATTTGAATACGTACTAATATTTACCGGAAAATCAGACTGTTATTGTTTTATGTTTCGGACTGTTATGCTTATTAATTTTAGGTGAAAGCAACTTTGACAAGGTAATCATAGGCTCATCCAAATATTTTGTTTTATATATTACATACGTTGTACATATTGGTGATTCTAATTCCTGACATAATCAATTAATGTCACGACATATGATCGAGAACTCCATTATTGTTCAACTTAATTCTGACATCAATAAAATTAAGGCTATATTGAAATGGCATGATGATATATGCAAAATTGCTACAACGACTGAAGTATTTACTAATCCAGATACTTGTTTAGACTTCGTAAGCGATATAAAAACGGAAAAAGTCTTTTTAATTATTAGTGGATCTGATTTGGAACATGTTATATCGATACTAGTCAACTTTCCTCAAGTGCATACAATTTATATTTTAGAATCAGATTTCAATGAATCGTCATCAACAAGAGATCATCGAAAAATGAAATTTTTTATTAAAATGGAACATCTAATCGAACAGTTAATGGTCGATGTCAAACGAACCAATCATAATCTTATCAGTTTCGAAGTAACAAGTGCTAATGCTAATCTAACGACATTAAAAGATACCAATAATAAACAAGAAGCAGCATTTATGTTCGGTCAATTATTAAAAGAAATTTTTATTGGTATGACTGATGTCGATCGGTCAGATATGATCGAGTATTGTCGAATGAAATATTCTAACAGTCCATATCAACTCGAGCTTATAGATCGGTTTCAACATGACTATGAGCGTCATTCTCCGATCTGGTGGTATTCGCTCGATTCTTTTCTCTATCGTATGTTAAATAAAGCATTACGTATTCAAGATATATCAACATTATATGCATTGCGTACATTCATACGTGATTTACACTGTCAACTTCTTGAACTACACAAGGCAAACAATGAAAGAGAACCATTCATATTATATAGAGGTCAGCAAATGGCAACGTCTGATTTCAATAAATTGCGTGCGAGTGAAGGTGGTCTACTTTCAATCAACAGCTTTTTGTCGACAAGTAAAAATGAAAATGTGGCATTAGTTTATGCAGGAAATACAAATATTGACGTTAATGAAACGGCAACACTTTTTCGAATAATCATTACCTCAGTACAACGTTCTAATGTTCCAATTGCTAGAGTCGCTGCACTTAGTCAATTTGACGAAGAAAATGAATATCTATTCTCAATGGGTAGCGTCTTCAGAATACAGAAATTGGAAAGTCTATCGAATGGAATTGAATGTATTCATTTGCAACTGACAAGTGATCATGATCCACAACTTTCACATATGACCAGTTATCTACGACAAAAATTCCATGGACGATATGATCTGACAAGTCTTGGTCGGTTAATGTGGGAAATAGGCAATTTGAAGAAGGCAGAAGAATTCTATTTACTTGCTATGGAAAAAGAAACAGTACCAATGAATATTGCATCATTGCATAATCAGATGGGAGTTATCTATGATGATATTGGAAATCATTTACAAGCTCTTGAACATTACGAAAAAGCTCTTACTATGAAACAATCATATTTGCCATCAGACGACCCATCATTCGCAGCACTACTGAGTAATATAGGTTTGAATTATCAGAATCTCGGAAACAAAAATCGTGCTCTAACATATCTGAAACAGGCGCTTGCTATCGCAGGAAAGATGTCTAAACCAAATCCAGAGATACTTGGAAGTATTCATAACAATATTGCCGGTATTCTCGATGAGCAAGGTCAATATGATGAAGCTTTACAGCATTATCGCGAAGGACTTCAGCATAGACTTGCTTACCTTCCTAGTACGCATCCTGATATTGCTGTATCATATAGTGATATTGGATTCTTGTATATTGAACAAGAACATTATGAAGAAGCTTTATCAACGCTTAAAAAATGTTTGGAAATTCAACAAAATTCATTGCCTCCTGATCATCCATCACTGGTTGTTACTTACAATCACATGACTTTAGGTCTTTCAAAACTTGAACGCTATGAAGAAGCATTTGAAATTGGTACCAAAGCGCTTGATATCGCAATTCGAACATTAGGTGATGAGCATGAGCAGACACAGTGTCTACAAGCAATGCTTGAAATGATTTCGAATGAATTATAGTTTCAGCGGTGTCAAAAAAAAACAGTAAAGGATCATATTCAGCCAAATCTGTAAATTAACTTCAAATTTTCTGAAGAATATTCAGACATTTTTGCACTTATTGATTTTTCAAGGACACTGTAGAATAAAGTCATAATTCCGCCATCTCCTCCGTTTTCATTTTCAATATTATAGAAAGATAGAGCTTGAGGGTGCGGGTGTGGTTAAAGAAAATGCCCACATCCACATCCTCAGCCATACCCACACCCTCACACACCCACGCCGACACCCGCACTCACACCCACGCCCACACCCACACCCCACACCCGCGCCATCACCACGCTTAAGTTTTTTTTCTACAGCACAGCCGCCAGAATATGAGTCATATTTTACATTAGAGCACAGGTAGTGCACGTCTCTGATTTCAACGGCAATGTATCTCGCCAGACTCATGTTTACATTTTTCGTCTAGACGCAACTTTCTTCTGTCAACTGGCTGCCTGCATTGCCAAAACTAACTTTCCAATAAGCTATCCGATGGCATTTTTGAAAAGCAATGCGCCCGAACATGTTTCTGAAAACTCAACATTTTGATATGCGTCCATAATAATGAATGAGAATGCATGCCAACACATTTGGAATGAAAATTTAAATCTATGTTCACAAGCAATTAACGTTCTCTAAACTCATTCAAGAAAAACGATAGTGAATACATTCAACTGCGTTTTATTATGCTTCAACGAGAAAAATGCGTCAGAATACCGACATTTGTAACAAAAACGCATCCAGATACGTCTAAAATGCATTTGATGATTACATGGGTGCAGATCAGGTCTCCTAATGATCAGCTTGAGCAGCAGTGAAATGCGGCGTGATAGTTCTTACTCCTCCTATCACATGTTGTTGTGTAAAACAAGTTTATTTATGAGGTGAAAAAGTAGACACATATTGGATTTAAGCATCAAATATTACGCGAAAGACAAAATATATGAAAAAACATTAAAAAAAAACAACATAATATAATATAGTTCAGAAATATATAAGTTGACATAGACAACAACAAAAAAACCATTAGGGAATATGTGTAACAAAAAGAAAGAAGGGAAAAGAAAATATATGGATAAAACATGTAACATAACTCTGTCCTTGATTCACCCCCACCATCATCATAATATATATCTTGGCTCTCATTCCAAACATTTTGCTCAAAGTGAAGAATTCGACTGCATTATCATAGAAGGAACCAATGCTTTTCTTTTAAACGAAGATTTGACATCGTTGACGAGTTTTATCATGTACTATCTATCCGATAGTTTATCGTTATATTACTAATAGAATAAATTCGTTCAATATTAATGCTTATGCAGGAATACACATTCTTGCATTCAATCACAAAAAGACTGTTAAATTTGTCCAGCAATGAAATTTATTTTAGCATGCAGCTGTGAATGCGCTCGACATAGCCAATCATTCTTGGGTATTATACCATTCTATTATCTTGGTTCGTAAGGACTTTTTCTTTTCTTGTTCCTTAATGTTGGTTGTGGTGTAAGTAAATACACATCAATGGAATAATGAATACGTGGATGAAATCTTTGTAAGATTATTCGAGTCATTAATGCTGATTGATTTTAATTGGTCCATGTTGTAGTTGAAGCAGCTTTTAACATCAAAGTTAACGTGTGGTATTTGGTTGCTCTGCTGTGATAAGATGTTACAACACACAGGTGGAAAGTAAATCCATAGAGCTGTGATTAATTTCTATTGATTTATTTATATCCATTGTTTCGTCAATATCAACTTATTGATTTGGTGAATGAGAGAGAGATACAGAACAGAGGTCACATCAAGTAACCATCCTTGAAATCAAAGAAAGTATGATTGATACAGAAAATGAAAGAATGAATACAGATACTATGAGTAAAGTATATACAAAAATCTATCATACAAATAAGAAATACTGCCTAAATCAAAGCTCTAGATTAGAATATCACACAACGTGATGAGACAAAAAAACGAATACAAGAAAAAGAATAACTTAGAAAATACATAGAATATATTCACAACATGTAGAAGATAATGAGTACTTCTACTTTTCAGTAATGTTTTTTTTAACTCTTCAATCACATACTACAAATTCTCGAGAGAGAGAAAATCGAGATGAACAATCATATGCTTGATTTTAACCAAAGCAGAAACAAAAACAATAGACATGACTATACTTACAGATTTTAAACTTACTTTTACTTTTTGTTTTAAATTCATCAGGAGTACCACGATCAAATAATTGATGAGAAGATTATTGGAAAAACCAGCGAAAGATTTTTGACACTGATGCCCAATCCAATACTGTATTTATATATATAGTAGGTGTTTTCCAAGACAGTCATATATGAATATAATGAAAAAAATTTTTAATACTATTTACTATTAAATTACGAAGAAAAATTAATATTTTATTGACTTTTATTTCCGAGTAGTGGTTTTTTTCGGATACAATCTTATTGTTTTACCACTATCTAAACTTTGAACAAAAGCATTAGCCAGTTTTCTTTTACTATAATGATAAACAGTATTAGGCTCGGGTGGTTTTTCCAATAAGACGTGTCCTATAGTAGTAGATTCTACTCCGCTACGTTTATGACGATATTTTTTTCCACCAATTTGTATTTGATAATTTAAATCACTACCTGGAGCTGATCCCTGATCATCGAGACGTAAATGATCTGTTTCATGTATGGTATGTCCTCTAGTTTCTTGAAACCTAACTTCCACTAATTTACACTCATCTTGCCCTGATAACAATTTCTTAGTCTTTGGGATCAATTTATTTTTTGCTTCTTTTTCTAGACTTCTGTTACCAATAATATCTACAAGTTTCTGTTGTTGTTTAACATGTGCAACTTTTCCTTCATGACTTGTCGATTCAGGATTAGTAATATGAATGTGTTTCTCCTGTTGTGCACCACCTAGCATATGACTCTGTCCAAGAAAATCTATTTGTTTTCTGTATCTAATATAATTGTATGAACGTCGAGCAGTATATTGATGCAATTCTTCTCGTCCTTGCTGTATCATACTTTCATTTACTTTTCGTCCAAGTGATTCATGATAAGCTATTAACAAACAATCTTTACGTCCATTCATTTGTATATATGTTTCTTTACCTCTAGCAGTATAATAATGTCCAACATCCCCATTTTTATCTACTTTATACTTAATTTCAGCTGTTTGTTTAAAAAAGGCAGGTATTCTTCTTAGTCCAGAGGGTCTTATCATTTCTTTTTCATCAGTATTAACGTTATAAACAATTATATTTCTTGCTTTACTGTTTGCTAACATTTGGATATCAGCTCGATCTAAAGCTCTATCTTTATCTTGAACTTTTTTTAAGTAATCTTCAGACAAGTCTTTTGGATTCTTAATATTATTTTGTAGATCTTCTCTTTTAGTCTGATCTTCTTTTTCGTTCTTTATTTTTAGTTCAGTTAATGGTTGTTCAACAGAAACTTGACTTTTTCCATCAGTTTTTTTATTCTGATTCAACTGTTCTAATGTATCAACTGGATTTTTTCCTTTAAACTCTGATTTAATCATTTCTTTTGCAGTTTGTGCAATTGCTTTACCAATCTGTTTTAACGTTCCATTAATAATTTGTCTTAAAATTTTATCTAATTCTTTTGTTAATTTAGTTGATATATATCCTTTAATGATATTATTTAACTGTTCTGCTCTTGCTCGAACAAGTGTATAATTTATATTTTCTTTATTAGTATTTTCATCTATTTTTTTTGTAGCACCTTCAATAATACTTATAAAAGTATTGTAAGCATGATGAAATTGTAAAACAGGTTGAAGTATATTCCATATCTGATTAATCATAAATATTGCTTGAATAGCAGTAGCAGCTATTTTAGCATATTTCGAATTAGATTTCTTCAAACCATTAGAAAGTACCTGATAACTATTTTTTAAAGAAGATATAACTTGTACTCGAATATTATCAAATTGTTGTGGTAATATAAGATTTCTTCCTAATGCTCCTTCAATATCTTTTTTCATTATTTCAAAAGTTTTTTCAAATTCTTCTTCATTTTTACTATTAGCATAAAGGATTTCTATTTTATTCTCAAGTAAATTAATTACTTTTTTTAAGAAATTTTCTTCTATAATATTGACAACTTTTTGTATAACACCTTCTTGAATCTGTTCCATAATTTTCTCTGTTATAATATTCGTTAAACATGTAGTTGCAAATTGACCTGCTGCTTTTCCAACTAATTTCGTCATCATTGCTGTTCTAGATACTGAACCTAATTTAGCGGCAGTATTTCCTACAGATGCTAATCTTCCAATTCCAGCAGTCATTATAGAAATACTAAAGCTAATTGATTTTTGTATTGCCCAATCTTTCCAACTAAATTTACCTGATAGACCTGCCATAGTAGCATAAATCATATCAGAAATACCTTCACTAAGTAAAGCTCCACCTATATTAACAAGACCAAATGATATTAAAACAGCTCCTCCAATGACTTGAGCAAGTCCAATCATTGCAACTGCAAAAGCATTCCAGTCCCACCAAGATTTATTTTCTTCAATAATTAAAAATTTATTTAAACCAATTTCTTCAAAAAATTTTAATTCACTAGGAACTATTTCTTGATCTTGAAGTTCAATAAAATCTTTTAAATTTGCTTTTAAATCATCTTTATATGAACGAATATCTCCTTGTAAACGTAAGATTTTTGATTGAATTAATTCTTTATCATTTTTAAATTGACTATTTTCTAAAATTTTATCTAAGATTTTCTCAATATTTTGACGAATATCTCCATATTTTTGTTTAGCAAGTCCACCTGATTTTAAAATATTTTTTTCTTTTAAATAAATACGAATTTTATTTCCTTCTTCTTCTTTTGTAGAAAAAGGTAAATCTGATTGATATAAATATTCACTACTTTGACGAATATTATCTATTAATTCTTTTAAAAATGTTTTAAGATCTTTTGTTTCATGACCATTATCATTAAATTTTATTTTTGAATATTTACCTTTGAAACTTAAAGAATTAAGATCTAATTCTTCAATTTTAACTCGTTTAGTTCGAATTAATATTTGTTTTTCTTTCAAATAAATTTTAAATTTTTTCTTTTCTAAAGAATCTTCAAATAAAGATTCTTTAACGTCTTGTACATCTATGTGTTTTTCTAAATCTTTCCAAATATTTTCATATTTTTCTGGTAATTCTTTTTCTATTCTATGTTTATCTAATATAAAAATATTTTCAAAATTTTTAATATTTAATAATTCCCATAATTGTTCATTATAACAAACAATATCTTCAAAATCTTTCTTTTCATATTGATTTTTTCTATTTAATAAATTAATTACTTCATCTGCAATCGAAGGATCAAGATTATCTCGAATATTTTTTTCCATTTTAGTTCGTTCTTCAGCATTATTTCGAAATATTTTTCTTATTCGATCTCGTTGAATAAGTTCACCTTGAACTAAAAGATTATATAATTTTTCTCCTTGTTCATAATCTTCATTTGTTAGATTTTGTGTATCTTTTGGATGTAAAATAAAATCAAAAGGTTCTACTGTTTCTCCTACGGCTTGATATAAATAATGTAACTGTAATCCAATAACCTCTAATTTTCCACTAATCTGATCTTGATAAAAATTTTCTTTTGAAGAAACTTTTTTTAAAATATCAGCAGTAGCTGATTGAGGAAGAAGTTCGGCAATTTTAAGATTAGACATTAAATTTCTTTTGATTGCTTCTAAAGAATATATGGCTTTCTTTAATTCTCTTCTGGATTCTTTTTTAATATTTTTTCCATTTTTTAAATTAATAATACAATATACAAATGCTATGTGTGAAAAACCTGAAATATCTTCATATAAAATTCCTTTTTCAAAACATAGTTTAGCCATTGAAATTTCATTTTCTGAAAGACAAATTTTTCCAATATGAATAGCTTCTTCTGGTTGACTAATAATTTTCGTTAATAAATCATTAAAAGATGATTTTTCTAAAAGATTTGTTAATTTATTAATAAATGAATAATCAAATTCTTTTAAAAGATTAAATTTTTGTTGAAAAGTTTCAATTGCATCAATTTTTTCTTTAGCTTCATCTAACCAAAATGCCCAACGATTTTTTAAAATATTTTCGAAAGCTTCAATAAATTTTTTACGAGATTTTTCTGATCTATTATTAAATAATGGTTCGAAAATTTCTTTAGCAATTTTTTTCTTAAATTCATTAAATTTTTCAAATAATTCTTCTTCAATTTCAAGATGAAGAATATTTTTTTGTTTTAATTCTGATAATCGAGCTGCTTCTTTATTATCTCGACTAATCTTTTCTCTTTCAATAATCACATCAGATAATGTTTCTAATTTCATTTTTCTTTGACTATGAGTCAATTGATTCAATTCATAAATATCTTCATAAGTCGATTTGTCTACTAATAAAATATATTGTCCAGTACCTTGTGCACCATTTCTAGCTGTTCGACCGAATGCTTGTTCTTCGATTCGAACATTTTCTGGTAAATAAGTTAAAATAACATGCATTCCTCCATGTCTATTGACTTTTTCATCGACATGAATATCAGTCCCTCGTCCTCCCTTATTAGTTGCAATAATAATATCACCTATTGTAGCAGGTTTCTTTTGAAATCTATCTTCAACATTATCTCCATCTCTTCTATACTTTTCTATCGTATGAGGAGGTACACCATGTCGAATAAGTTCATTCCAAATATTTTCTGTTGATTCAACATTTTCACAAATAATTAAAACAGGTCGCTTTGTAGCTTTTTCAATAGTTTCTCTAGCAATCAAATCAAGCCAATCTCCATATTCAATAGATACTTGATTAGATATTTGATAAAAACATTTCTTTTTCGAAGTAGGTAAATGTGCAAATTGAACTTGATATAAATCAGATAAAAAATTTTGAGAATTTTCTGAACCTAATGTTCCAGTTAAACCATAAAGATGATGTTTATATCTTTGAAAAAAAGTTTTATTTGAAATAAAAACAGCTTTTAAACTTTCAACAGATAATTTTCTTCGATATTTTAATTCTAAAAATTGTGCTAAACCATGACTCCACCGTGTAGAATATTGTTCAACTCCTGTATCTTTATCAAGTACAATAATAGTTTTTTGTTTTTTATTATTTTTTTCATCTATTTTAGATATATCTAAAACAAAATGATCATCTTCTCTCATAATTCGTGCTTGAAATGCACTATCTATCCAACGTTCAATTTTATAATTAACAAAGTCTTTCATATAATCTGGAATGAAAATATTCTTATTTTCTATATTTTGTTTTATAAATTGACAAATATCTTTAATATTTTTGGCAATTTCATCAGAATTATTTATTTCTTTTGTAATAACAATAGTCCATATATAAATATATAATATTTCAAGCCATTTTAAACTTTGAATTTCATGAGAAAGATAAAGAACATGTCTAGCTTTATCTAAACACATATTATCAGCTTCATCAACAATTAAACATTTATTTCGATTTAAATAACGTTTACCAAAAATTTTTTTATTATTAAATTCTTCTTCTAAAATATCTCTTTGAAATGCTCCAACTTCACCATAAATAATATTACCTTGACATGTATTTAAATTTGGTCTATAAGATTGATGATTAACATCATCATCTTCACTACAAATATGACTACTTTCGAGTTTTAATAATTGAAAAAATGAATGACATTTTTTTTCTCCTTCTATTGCTAAATCACGATTACTAGAAACAATATCAACAGCATTTCCACATAAAGCAAAAAATGCAGCTGTTATTCCTACAATAAGAGTTTTACCTTCACCTGTTCGAACTTGTTCAAGTAAACCTTTTTCTTTACTATGAATAAAAAGTAATAAAGCAATTATTTGATTATCTTTTGGAAATTGAGGTTTATTAGCTATTGACCAAGTATAAAGTATTAATGGAATAATATCATTTAAATGAGATCGAATATATTCTTCAGGATTATTTTGATAAGATTCAAGATTAAGTATATTTTGTATTTCACGATTAATATAAGATTTTTCATCACCTTCTAATACATTGAGATTCTTAGCTCTTTCTCGATAGATTTCTATTTCTTTAGCGATTTCTTTAAGAATTTCTTTTGAAATAACATTCGATTTATTTTTTTGTTCTTCAATCATTTGTTCAATTATTTCTTTGGCCGAACGATCAAATTTATCAGTATTAACATCACGAGATAATTTGATTTTTTCTATTTCTTTATGCCAATCAGAATAAGCAAAATTCAAAATAATTTTATTTGCTTGTTCAAAAGATATTTTTTGATAATGAATATAGTTTAATAGATCATTCAACTGTTTAATAGTTTTCTCTCCTTCAGTTTTGCCTATTTTTTCTGAAATATCTTGAAAAAAATCTAAAAACTTATTATTATTTTCAATACCTAATTGAATTCTAATGCGATTTAAAAATAATAAAGTTTTTTCAATACCATCTTGACTAAGATCAATACCACATTTATTCATTTCTCTATTAAAAATTTGAGAAAATTCTATTTCACTTAACAATGTATCCCAAACTGCTAATGAAGCATCAGATAATTGATCTAAAATTTGTCCAGTTGGAGGTATCTTTCCTAGTAAGTGTACAATAATAAGAAATTTTTCTCTAGTAATTTTTTGATAATCAGGAATAATATTGTCATTTGAATAAATAGCTTGATTTATTTGATCAATATATTGACTAACAAATATATTATTAAATAAAATTAACAATCTCTCATTTATTTGCATTAACATATTTCGAAGATTTTCTATTTCATTTTCGTGAGGAAATATCAAACAAAATTTTTCTATAATATGTTCTATTAATAATGTTTTTAACCATTCATTTTGAGATGAAGATAATAATTTTTCAATAGCTAAACGAATATCTTCAAAACAACACAAACATTGTTGTATTTTAATGAATATATCTCTTTTTATCATAAGACTACCATCGATTTCTAATCGATCATTAAATGTCTCAAGTAAACTATTAAAACTTAAAACATGATAAGGACTTATTTTCTCGAAAGAACAAGAATTTTCTTCTATATTTAAATATCCATTTAATGCTTTAAAACCATTTTCTAATTGATTTCTAAACCCTAGCTGATCATTTTGTTTATCTGTCAAAACTAATTGATAAAATTTTTTTAATTTTTCTTCTTGTAATAAAGAAACTATACGAAAAATGACTTTTTGAATATCATTGAGTTCACTATTTTTAATTGATTTTGGTTCGTTCGGAATACGATCTAATATTTCATCAGTATTTTTTTCAAAATATTCTGGAAAATGAATGATTATTTCTAACCATTTTGCATTTGAAAAATATTCAAATGCAATTTTCATATAGTTTTGTAAATAAATAATTTTTATTTCTTGATAAATAGTAGAAATCGATATGTTCAAAGATATGTATGGATCGCATTTCTCATTAGATTTATCTTTACATAACTCCTTTATCTTTAATGATAATTCCTTTAATTGTTTAATATGATTTATTTCTATATTAACATCTTCAATCTTTTCTATCAATCCGTATGTTGAAAGTGTTTGAAATAACCAAGTTAAAAAATCAATAAATTCTTCATTAATACTTCCGAACAAGTTTCCTTCTTCAAATAAAATATAAAGTAAAATCACTTGAAATTGTGCATGATCAACATTATTAACATCAGGATATAAACTATCTTTATGTGCTTGACTAATAAGTTTCATTAAACGAATTAAACTATTAAATTGATTTATTTCATTTCGTAAACTCAAAACAGAAATATGTTTATTACAGTACTTATAAAATCCTTTGTAAATCTTTTTAACATAATTTGATTTTTCATTCAATTCTTGATCTAGGAAAGTTAATATGAGTTCATAATTTTTTATTTGTTTTTCTTCCTCAGAATCAAGTTTATTGATACATTTCTTTAAAAAATCTAGTTCTTTTTCATTGAAAAAGGAATAAGATGTGATTAAATTAATTAAAACTTTTTCTTTTACATTTCTTAATATTTTCTTATCTTTAATCTTCTGTAAATTTTTAATAGTTTCATTTATATTATCATTTAATTTATATTCATATAAATTTAAAATATCAATAAAAGGTAATGCTAAATCGGATAAAATTTTTTCAATAGTTTTATCTTGTTTATGATAATTGACAAATTTTTCAAGTTCTTTTTCTAATAATTCTTTAATTGAAATATTATTTGTCAAATAATTATTTAGTTCTTTTCCAATTCTTTGATAAATTTTCTTCATAAAAAGACAAAAATCTAATTGTTCATTAGACATTATGGAATTTAATCTATTTGCTATAAGAATACGAATATCATCATCAAGATTTTCAATATCGGAAAATAATTCATCAAGTAGTTTTGATGAAATTTTCTTTTGTTTAAATTCACTGTTATGATATCGTTGGATATTTATGTTCTTTATTGTTTTTTTTAAATAATCCCTAGTGTTTTCTATATTTGTAGGAAACTGATCAATTAAATTTTTTATTTCATAGATTTCGTTATTTGGCATTGAAGAAATGTTATCTCTGAAATTACGTAAAATTTTATGAGCATTTTCAATGCCATTTTGTTTCAATAAATTATCTAATAAATTCTTACAAGCGGCATCTGCTTCATTTAATTTTTCATCTGAAATTCCTTGAAAATCTTTGAACTCCTTGAGATCTGTTAATCTTATTAAATTTATATAAAATTCATATGCATTTTCGTTCTTTTCTAATATATTTGAAAACAAACTATTGCATTCATTTACAATTGATAAGAAATTTTCTAAAGAATTTTCATTTTTGCATTGAATTGATTCGATTTCTTGTTCTTGTTTTACAATTTCTAGCTTAATTTTTTTATATTTAAAAACTATTCTTAAAAATTGAAGATTATTATTTTCTATTTTCTGTAAAATATTTTCTACAATTTGAAATATATTTTCTATTGTTTTATCTTCAAAATTATTTAAATCATCTACTATCCATCGAAAAAATCCTATTAATTTTTTATCATTTAATAAATTTTTGATATCTTGAGAATTGGAAAGATTTCGAAAGATTTCTTCAACTAAACTTGAGTCATATAGAGTGTTAAAAGCATCTATTTGTTGTTTAATTGTAAATTTTGTTTTTCTTTCATATGTTTTTGAAGAATGAAAACTTAATAATTTATGCAAATCTTTCGATTGATAGATTTCATTTAAAGATTTACTTTGATCAGACGATGGAGATTTATCTATTTTCATTTTTTCAATAATAATTGAAAAATTAAAAATAATATCATATAAATAAGATCGAGGATATTGAATAAGTATTTCTTCTATTTTCACTATTTGTTCTATTAAATTATTAAATTGATCCTTGTTAATATTCATTAAATTTAAATTATGTTGAAAAACAAAAAGAAAGTCATTAATAATATCTAATTGCTCGAAATTATCTAATAGATTTGAATAAATCTCTGTTTGATTTTCATTAAAAAATAACGAATTTGAAAATATTTGAAAAATTTCAAGTAAATTTATTGAATAACTATCATGATTAAACTTATCAATGGATTCTATTAATTTCGATCTATTATTTTGATATAAATTCTGATCAAATTCATAAAATGGAAATTCTTTTAATAAAGATGAAAATTCAAGATTAGTATCAAGTTGTTGAAGTTGATTATCATCAGCTACTCGAAGCATATTTAAAATATTTAAAATATTTTCTTGGGATTCTGTTTGATTTTCTCGAGAAAAATCTTCTTGACATTCGTATGTTTTTGTAGTCCATATTAACCAATAATGTCTAAGATATTCTCTTTGCATTCCTTTAAAAAAATCTATTAATAAATCGAAAGTATAAGTATTTTCTAATGATTGAAATCGAGGTAAAATTTCATAGAATGCTTGTTTTTGAATTTGAATCCATTGCAAACCATTTAAAGTATAATTTCCTTGTTGTAAATTATAAAGATAAGTATTAGTAAAATTTGAAATTTGATTTAAATTAATTTGTTCTATTCTATCTTGAGAAAGAATTGTTTCTAATTCTGAGAAAAAAAAACAACCAGTTTTTAAAAGAGTTTCTTCATTAGAATTTTTATTAAACTCTTTAATTATTTCAATATTAACAATATTATTTTCAATTGGAAATTTTTTCCACTCTTGTTTATAAACATTTTCTTGAATAATTTTAATATTTTGTCTATCTAAAATCGATTTCGAAAGTTCTTCTTGTGGAATGTCAACAAGTACTTCTGTATGTTTTTGTGATGCAATAAGACGTTGATTAAAACGTTGTTCATTAATAATTCTGTTAATTGTACTTCTCATCTTTGCAATCTCAACACTTCTAATCTCTAATCCTGTTTTTAGTTGATTGATATCTATTCTCTGAATTTCTTCTTGTAGTTGTTGATAAACTAATTGATATTGTTGTAAAAATTCATTGTATTGACTTAATATATCTTGTCCTAATAACTCAATCCCAATATTCATTTGATCTGTATCGATTTTTTCTGAATATAATCGTTGATTTTCTATATTAATAGCTTCAGCAAATTTTTCTTTTAAAATTAAAATTTGTTTAGCATCATGTTCAATATCAGGTAGTGCATCTACTTCACAAGGAGGTAGACCTTCTAAATTAGCCATTTTTTCTAAGAATTCATTTAGACTCGATGCTAACCAATGTTGATAAGAAGCTAGTTTTTGAGAATTTCTATACTCGTCAAAAAATTGCGTAGTTTGTTGGAAAACATCTTGATGATTGATAGCATGAATTTTTTGTACAGATTCTTGATTTTTATGTGTATGAGTCATACTAGCTCCTTTCTGCGTATCTTTATCAGTATCTTTCTTTTTAAATCTAAACCTCTTTTCATCATCTTCAAATGGAAGCATAACATAATTTTTTAATAATTTTTTCTCGTCTAAATTACGTCTATAAGAAGAGTGAAGACGACCTCCTTTTAATTGATCAATTTTTCGACTTGTAACTAAAGCTTTCAAAGGATTTATCCAATTGCTTATAGCTACATAATCAAGACCATCTCTACCATCTTTCCCAGCCTCACCTGGTTGTCCTGGTTTACCGTTATCACTTCCTGCTTTTCCTGGTAAATTTTTATATGGATTTTCTAGTAAACTATCATCGAAGGCAACAAGCTTGACTAATCCTGGATTTCCTCCTTCACCACGATATCCTCCTGAACCTGCATCTCCTCCCGATGCACCAGGCTGACCATCAGTACCAATGCGACGGCTACGATATGATTCAGCATATCCATAAAATGCCCAAAACCGTTCTAATTTTTTTTTCATAATCTCTTGATCACCGTCTCTCCCATCTTTCCCATCCGAACCAGGCGCTCCATCTCCTCCATCTTGTCCTCGTCCTCCTTTTCCACCACAAGCTGATACATCAATCTCTGGTAATTCATTCGCAACTATATAGACATGTCCTGCACTTTTTCCGGGTTTACCATCAGATCCATCTTCCCCTTTCTCTCCTTTCCTTTGTCCACTTTTTGCTGGATTATTTTCCCAAATATTTTTTGCATCTTCTCCATCTGTCTTAATAATTAACTTATCTTTATTGTTAACTAATTCTTGATACGGACTGACTAAAACTATATTTATTCCGGAATATTTCGATTTAGGTAAATCAATATCAATATAAAGTTTATTAGAATTAATTATTCTTATTTCATTATTAGGACAAAAACAATCTGGATATTTTGATTCAATAACATTTAAAATCTTACTGAGAATTCCAGAATTTGTTTTTATTTGAAAAATAACATATTCATATTTTTTAGAACTTTCTATTTGATACCAATTAATATAACTATTTAATATGTTCTTAATATTATTTACTTTTTCTTTGAAATAAGGCTTAAGAGTATGATTGTTTTCCTTCAATATTTCTTTTAATACTACAGCACATTCTTTATACTCTCCATCTAAATGATCTAAAATACATCTATATATAGACAAAGAACGATTATAATAATCATTACTCATATCATTAGAAAGAGTAATTAATTCTTTTAATTTTTGTTCCATGAAAAATCTCAAATTTGTATCTTGAATTGCTTTATAAGTAGATAATAATTGATGAAAATTTTTTTCAAAATGATTAAAAGCAATTAAAGCATTATGACGATATGTTAATAAACTTGTTGTATAATTTTCTACTGTATCAATAATAGATTGTTGTAAACATTGACTTATTTCTGTACTAGCTTTTTCATCATTATCTTTTACAAATCCTTCGCATTGTTGAATAATCTTAGTTAATTCTGTGTTATCAAAATTTTGAATAAATTTTTTTATATCATTAAAATTTTTATCTTGTTTAAGATAATTAAAAATTTCATTTTTAATTCTGCCATTAGGAGAGAAAACTTCTTGTTCCGATAAATGATCATATTTATTATTCAAACATTCTCGAAATAATTGACTAAAATTAGGTAAAAGTTTTTCAATATTAGCAAATCGACTTAACATCTTAGTCAAATCATCAATTTTAGTTTGTAAATATACAGAATGACTATGACTAATATTTTCAAGTTGTAATTTAACAGATTGAATTACTTCTGATGGTATCGAACTATTAAAAATTTCTATAACATCTTTATACATAGAAATTTTCTTCTCATAATTATTATTTTTTGAATTTAAATAACACATAGCTTGACTTGCTAATTGATTATTAGTGTTTTTATTTTTAATACTTTCTCGAATAGAATTAAGTAAAAATTTATGTAAATCTTTTTCAAAAAGTTCTATAGAAGCTAACGATTTATGTCGAAATGTTGTTAAACTATTCATATAATAATCAATTCTATGCATCATACTTTCTCGAAGATATGTTCCTATATAATGAACAACTCGTTCATCTTTATTTTTAATATATTGATTAAATAAATCAAATATGTTTTTCAATTTTCGCTTAACATCTTCAACATTGAAATCTATTTTAATATTTTGAAGTAAACCATTGATACATTTCTCAATATTATCAAAAGTTTGATTTTGATAGAAAATATGCTCATAAATATCATCTTTTAAATTCTTATTAATTGTTGGTATATCTAATAACTCATAACGATATGGTAAAAGACGTTTAAATATACGATGAAATTCTTTTAAAGAATTTTCTACTTCTTGAAAGTTTTTAATAAAATCTAAAATAATATCTAAACTTTTCTTAACCATTTGATCTGTAGCTTCAACATTTTGAGTTTTTGCATCTTCTATTACATTTTTAATATTTTTACATAATGAAATTAATTCTTCTCTATTGGAAAAAGTCTTTTCAGTGCTAAGTCGATTTTCAAGGAATTCTATAAACTCAATATAAGAGGATGATCGCGAAGAATCAGATAATTCAAAATTCGTGTTTAATTGCGTTGCAAAATCAGGATGTATCTCTTGACTAATTAAACTACTTTTTTCTGTCATAATTGAAAGTATTGCATGATGTAATCTATCTTCAAAAATTTCAAAATATTGACTTAGCTTTTCTTGAAAAGGTAAAGAATTTAAAGAATATTCTTTAAGAGTTGCAAACATAATATCTACTATTGAATTAACTTCAAAGTGTTCTCTTTTTATTTCTTCAGTATTATCTCGAGTTTTTTTAATCTTATTAATACACTCTCTTATTTCACTATGATTTTCTGTTTCACTAATTTTACTAATACAATCGTAAATTTCATCAAATGTTTTAATGTTAACGAAATTTTTTTCTAAATCTTCAATACAATTATTATTTTGTTTAGTCTCTATTGAATTTAAATATGAACTAATAGTCTTTACAAAGAGCTCTTTAAATTGTTCAATTACTTTAAATGTTTCTTGTTGCGGAGCTTCTTTCTCAATATGTTTTGAAATGGATATATTCTCTGTACTTTCAATAAACCATTGTTTAATTTTTTCAATATTTTCTTTGCTGGAAAATTTTTGTTTATCGAAAAATTTCTTCAAAAATTCCCAATGATTATTATCACAAGCCCATTGACATGCAGCTGCATTAAAATATGCATGTAATAAACTATCTTCTGACATTAATTTTTGTTTTGGACATCGAATAAAATTAAGTTTATATATACATTGATCACTAACTCCAGTAAACCATTTTAATTTTTTTAAAATACGTTTTTCAAAAGTAGAATTTAGAATATAAATATATCTTAAAAAATAATTTTCATTATTATATATTTCATTTTCAATAAATAGAGTTATGTAATGCTTATGTGATAGTTTTACTATGCAAGAAAAATTGTTTTTACGATCAGATTGAATTCGTGTTTTTAAATCTTTTGCATGATCAATTTTTCTTAAATCATAAATTCTAATTCCTTTATTTAATGAAATTTGTTGATCATAAATAATTTTCGACATTGGTTCTAGAAAATATTGTTCAGAAGATGAATAAATCTCATAACTATATTCTTTATATATTTCTGATAAATGATTTAATATTCGAGATTCTTTACTGAACAATTTATTATTATTATTATTTTTGATATCATTTGGTAAGATATTTTTTAAATAGATTTCTAAAGGTTTTAATTCATTTTTTTGGTCAATAAAACCTTCGGACACTCTGCCATAGGCTACTTCTCCATAAAAATACCATCTATTTAATTTCATTTCTGTAGCAATTTTTTCTATTTCATTTCTACTTTCCTGATCTATAAACTTTTCTTCGTTAATCAATCCAGGGTTTTCAACTATTCGAACATTTTCAACTACAATATTCTTTAAACCATCAATTCTACTGTCCTTAATCCAAATACTATCTTTCAAAAAATAACCCTTATAACCATTTCTCTCTTGAGTTTTTGTAAGAATAATTGCATTTCCAGATATTTCAGGAAGATTTTTTTCATCAAAATTTAATATAAAATAAAGATCACATTGAATTAATAAGAAAAGATATTTTCTTTCATAAGGATTATTTTCATTAAATGTATTGTTATCGATATACCATTTTTGAAAAAATTTTTCTTTATTATTTTGATTATAACAAAATTGCCAATCAATATTATAAATAAAATTAAATGAACGTTGTAAATCTTTAATTTGATCAATATAAGGAAGAATATCGGAGAAAAATTCTTTTTCATTTATTCTATCATTTAATTTTCTAATGGCAGAACCCGAACAAAGTGGAAATAAACTTAAAGGAAATTGCTTTTTATCTAGTAAAGTTTCTGAATGATGATTTAATTCACAAGAAGAAGAAAATTCTTGTAAAAATTGATTTTTTTCTCGTAAAAAATAATCAACAACTCGATTATAACGTTCTTGAAGTGGTTCATGTCCTATAAACTCATAAGCTTTTGCTAAAAATTCACAAGAATGAATAATTTTTGTTCGTTTACTTTTTAAAATGAATTGATCATTAATAAAAAGAATTTTTTTTAAATTTTCATTAAGATTTACAAAAATATTTTTATCTCCTAACATATCAAGTAATTCACTGAAGAAAAGATTTGTAGTTTTATTAGAATAAATATGTTTTAAAAATTGACTTAAAATTGAATTTTCATAAATATTCAATTTAAAAATTTCTTGAACTTTTTTCGGAATCCAAAACCAACTTTCCCAATGATTTTCTTCTTCTTCAAGATTATAAATAAATAAAATCGATTTGTTATCACCTACACACTGATTTTTTTTCCATTCTTCAATTTCTTTCCTATAATCTGAAATATTTCCAGACTTTTTAACTATAAAATATTCTATATCATCTTCTTGTGGTAATAATAGAACAGTTTCAAACTCCATAATTTGTCTTAATCGAAGAATTAAATCTTTTCTTAATTCATATTCATTTAATTTATATTGAAATTCTTGTCCAGTGATATTTCTTAATATATCAATATAATATTCAGCTTGATCAATAGAACCTATTTCTAAATTACATTCAATTATTTCAGATATAACTTTAACTATAGCTGATGGTAAATTGTTTATATCCAAAGTTTCGAACCGATAAGTAGTACTACAAGTTTCAGTATTTCGAGAGTCATTTTCTTTTTCTTTTATATTACGAGCATCCAAAATTTTTTTTTCTAGATCTTGTTCAAGTTGTTTTCTTTTTCTTTTTAATGCGTAATAATTTACATTAATAGATGCACGACCGCGCTGTAATTGTGCTGTTTTAGTGATATGTTCTATTTGTTTCGTATTTGTTTTAGTTTTTATAACTAATCCACTCTTTATGCCCTTAAGATTAATATTTTGAATTTGAATAGATTTTAAATTTCCTCCATCATCTATAATCCAAAGTCCATTCTCTACAAAATAACTAATATATTCATTAGAATTTCTAGTTTTAACAAGTATGATTGCATTTCCGGGAATTTCCGGTAAACTATTTTGTTGAATATCTGATCTTAAATATAGATCGCAAACTGAATCTAAAAGATATTTAGCCTCTTTTACAATATTAATCTTATTAGCTATTTGCTGTTCATCACTAAATTGTTGGATAGACTTTTCTAAATATATCTTTACTGATAAAAAATTATTTTTAACGAAATTTTGACTATAATATTTATAGTTCGCATATGCAATATCATAATAAAGTTTAGCAATTATATCTGTATAACTTAATACTTGTCCATTTCTTAGACGATCTCGAAATAAATGACAATATTCACTTATTTCTTCTGATAATATTATAGCTTGCTCTTTTAATGCAGCAAGTTGTATTTCTTCTTGAGTACTAAACTGATTGTATTCTTCTGAAATTTCTTCTTTACTTTCTTCAATAAGATTTATCATAATTTAATTTTTTGAATTTCTCAAACTATTTATAAAAAATTTCAATATCTTACCGTCTTCTTGTCATCATTTCGTAATACGTACCATGTAGAATGTTATAATTACCATTTAACAGAAAATTAAATTATTGTACTTATACCTTTCAAATTTTAAAATATAAGATTATTTTACAAATGAATATGCAGTATACAATGTAAGTGATTCAGTCAATAATATTTATCTTAAGCCATAGACATTTCATCTTTATTCTATGCAATAATCATATCATAAACAATATTTTTATATTGACTTTTTTGTTTTTTTTTTCTGTAGCTTACATACTCTGCCAATAGATGAAAAAAAATAGAGCATTTTTTCTTTTTCGTCTGTAGATAATATCGTTTTTATCTTAATACTCTTTCTTTCTATTGATCTTTCTTCTTAGAACTTTCTGTATAGATTAGATAAATATATGCACAAAATAGAGATAACAAAACAGACACCGACGATATTTTGGATATGTCATTATTGAAAAAAATCATTTGTATTACATACTTAATATTTACGTGTTAAATATTCATATATTTTCAAAATTTCAAAAGTAGATGCAATAATTTAATTTTATGTTAAACTGTAATTATTATATATTATATGGTATTATAAAGTGTTGACACAAAAAAAAAAGGTAAGATTTTGATGCATTATTTTATTTTTGATTTATATTTAAAAAATTCTTTTAAATAAAGTTTAGTGTTTTGTTGCTTGCATAATCTTTTATTAGCATAATATATTATTGTATATATCAAGATATAAACGTTGAATCAAGTAATAAAATAAGAAGAAATGATGACAAATCGTGAAGAAGAAAGAGATTTTAGTGATAAAAACCTATCATTAAATTCTAATTTAAATCCTGTAAATATTGAAAGTAAAGAAGGAGAAAAGAAATATCGTCTCGAAGATATAAGATCTATTAAAATATATCCTAAAAATGATGATGAGTATAGTAGTAATGATGAGAATGATATATCTGATATAGTATATCTACCTGAAATTTCAAGTATTAAAAGAAAAGAAGATAAATTTTATCAACAATTTTTACCGATTGGTAACGGAATTTACAATGGTACAATTAATAAAGAATTCTTACGTGAAGGACAAGGAACATATAGTATTAATAATGGAGAAGAATATTATTCTGGTTCATGGAAAGATGATAAACCTGATGGATATGGTTTTAATTTAAAAAATCATGGTACAATTATTTATTATGGTGAATTTCAAAAGGGAATACTTAAAGAAGGTTATGGAAAAGAACAATTACCCAATGGATATGAATATGAAGGTAAGATTAAAGATGAAAAATTCCATGGTCTTGGAAGTTTATCAATTAAAGTAAGTGGTCTGACAGAAATAAATCAATCGGGTATAGAAAAAGATATTCTTAAACTTGTAGCTGAATGGAAAGAAGGAAACATAGAATTTATTTATATAAATGATATTGAACAATATTATATAAATCAATATGAAAGTTTTTGTAATAGTTTAGAATCTATACTTTTATTAAATAATAATGAATATCAACAAAAACAAAGAGAATATCTTCTAAATTTTATTGATTTATTTGAAAAACGTCTTTCAAATCTTAATTTATTAAATGAAATAGTTACTAATCCTCATCTACCTAGAGTATTAAAATCATCAGCTGATCTTTTATTTAAATTAGATCATAGTTATACAAATTTAAATAAATATACGAAAACAGATACAAAAAAAAATTATAATGATTATATTAATAATATATGTCAAAGAGGTTTAAAAAACTATGCTCGAAGATTATCATGGTCTGAAGATGAAAACAATATTTATTGTATTTCATCAAAAATTATCTTTGATAATAGTTTAGATAATTTTCTAATTAAATCTCAATTATCTGATTTAAAAGAAATACTTCATTTTAATCCATATATTATTGATTTAATTAAAAAATTAATACGTTTTGCTAATGAAAGATTAATTCGAATTTCTTCTGAATATCGAACACAATTTATTGAAATTCATACAAAATTTTTACAATATATATGGAAAAATTATTTTCAAAATTTAGATTATAATTCAATTCCTCATAGATTCGATTATGAAAATAATGAAAAATATTATTTTTATTCAAATTGTTATTCAAATTTATTAGAACTTTCATTATTATATGAATTTGAAATTGAAATTGAAATTGAATCAAAAAAATTAGAAGAAAATTCTACGAATAGTTCTATTATAGTAAAACTTAATGGAGAAAATGTTTTTCATAAATCATTAAATGATAATCAATCAAATATAAATGTTATTGTCTTTGATCAGAAAATTGCTATAAAAAAATTAGAACGAGTTTTCAATACAGAAAAAACTGATCTTATTCAATTTATTCTAGAAGATGTTGATCCTAATGCTATTGTGGTTTTTATTTTATCATATCATTCAATGAAGAATTTAAGTTCTGATATTAAGAACTTTTTCAAGAAGTTAGGTAGTATTAGAATCAATAGATTAAAAGAAAATATGACTTGGGTCTTTATGAAAAAGATAAATGATTCGCAAATATATGAAGATATTAGTTTCAATGATGAACAAAGAATATTAATAAAAGAAAATTTTCAATTTAAATTAAATGAAAATATTTTAGTAGATGAGAAAATTAATAAAAATCATATTGAATCAATTATCTATAAAGTAATGAAATTTTCTTTAAATAATTTTAAACCATGGTTGAATATTGAAGTTAAGAAATGGTCTGAATATTTAAATCAACCTATTCATCAAAATATTTCTATTAAAGAGATAGGAGATAAAATTTTACTTAAAGTTTTGCAAGATTCTAAAAATCATATTTTGAACTCTTTGAAAGCAAAAAATCCATTTCATCATATTATAAATATGAACGATAAATATTTAAAACAATTTTCTGAGCATTTAGAATCATTGATAGTTTATTATCAGGATAGTTTATTGAAAGATAAGAATTTCAATTATCAAAGTAAAATGAAAGAGATTAAGAAAATAGTTGATTATTTTTTACAAATTTCAATAAATAAAAATTCTAAAATTCGAGATATAACTGAATTACAGTTAGAATCAATTAGAGAATTTATTGAAGGAAAACAAAGTATTACAGAAGTTATTGATCATTTTCTTAATTTTAATGTAGAATTTTTCAAATTATTTCAAATTTTTCAAGAAAAATTTTCGTCCGAATTACATTCCGAATTTCATAAAAATGCTTCAAAAATCATATCTTTAATAATAGATATTTTTAAATTGATTCTTCAACCAGAAAAAGAAGATACGAGAAATTACTCCGACGTATTAAAGAAATATAAAGTTTCTAATTTAGGAGCTGCTTTGCGAAAATCAGTTTTTGAAGAAGAAATGACTGATATTAAAATTTTATTAGAAGCAAGTGCAGACATCAATGAGCAAGATGATGAATCTAAAAAAACCGCTTTACATTGCGCAGTTGAAAGAGAGAACAAATATATTATTTCATATCTTCTAGAAAAAGGTGCGAATATAGAAATAAAAGATAAAAACAAGCTAAGTCCAGTTGATTATGCTCATAAATATGGAATCGATCTCAATTCTTTATTATATAATATTCAAAATAATAAAAAAGATAATCTAAATAAATTTGAAAATAAGTTATTTGCTATGCAAAAAATAAATAATTTTCTAACTAATTTAGGATCATTAGATATGAATTGGTTTGTAGAACGACAACAGATTAATAATTTTGATCCCATTTTATTTAAAAAAGTCGGAGAAAATGATATTTATAAAGTTTTACAAATCAATAAAGCAAAAAAAAACGTAAATAATCCATGTTCTCATTATGTGTTAGAGACAATCATAGAATTATTAGAAATTATTAAAAATGTAAAGATAATTAATCAAGCAAGTTTCATAGAAATGATTAAATTGAGAGCGGAATTAATAATGGCTATAGGAAAATCATTTAAATATTTTAATGACCAAATAAAATATAATAGTTTATCAAAATTTAAAGAAGATTGTGTTATACCATTTAAATATGTAACAATCGATAATGAATCTTATGAAATATTTTATGATAAATTAGAAAAAATTGATTTATATTTTTTATACAATAGAAAACTAAAAGAAATAACACTTGATCAAGCTTTAAAATTATTTCAAGAAAAAAATGATACTTTGTCAGGAATTGATAAGATTAAAAATGCATTTTTAGAATATGAACAATTATTTAGAAAGTATTTCGATGATATTATTAATAAAAAAACTTCGATTAAACATATAATTGAAAAGACTAAAAAAATTGCTAATAAATCGAATTTTAAAAAAGAAACTATTCCAACTATCATTGCTGGATTATCAATTGTATTTTCTTTAATGGTCTCTGATTTTATCGAAAAACATCATGGAGAATATGTATTAAAAGACAAATATAATAGAAATTATTTATTACAGCCTCATTGTATTCAAATTCTTGGAATATTAATGCTATTAGATATTGATGGAAATACGAATTCATTACCTCCTAATCATCTTGCTGAAATTTTAACTGGACAAGAAAAATCTTGGACATTAGCTCTTTTAGGAGGATATTTTAGTTTAATTGGATATCAAGTTACAGTTAGTTGTTATAGTAATTATTTATCTCGAAGAGATGAAAATGATTTTAAAAAAAATTTAGAACCTTTTAATTTTACAAATTATGTTAAATATAGAACATTTGAAACAATGTGTGATGAGAAATTATCTAATAAGAATAGTAATAAAACTTTAAGGAATATAGTTTCAGACATTATATCAGGAGAAAAATTATCTCCTATAAATATTAAAAAAAATCAAGAAGAAAAATCAATTCTATTAATTGATGAAGTTGATGTATTTTTTTCACATCAATTTGGTAAAATGTATAATCCAGTAGTTACAATTAAGAATAAACATATTGCTCAAATTCAAAAAGATATTTGGGAATACATAATGACTAATAAATCTGATGAAAGTCAATTGAAAACTCTCTTTGAGACAAAATTATTTAGTTTAATTGATAAAGATAAACTACTATCATATTTAGCACATTCAAATATATTAAAAAATCATTTAGAAGAGATGATCAATACTGCTCTAAATATTCATAATAATATAAATAAGTTTAAAGATAAATTTAAAATCATAGATAATGTTATAAGTACTAAAAATTTAGATGGAAAATATTCAAATATTATTTATCAATATGAAAATAGTTTTTATTATTTAAAATTAATGTATGAAAAACAAGAAAGTTTTAAAGAAGTTATTTTAAATGAAAATAATTTTGGATATATTGTGATTAATTGTGGAAATATTTCTTATTCTGAATTACCAAATTCTTTTAATGGAATATTTGGTGTTAGTGAAAGTTTAAAAGATTTATCTGATGCAGAAGAATCTTTATTAAAACATTATAATATTCATAAAAGATCTTATTGTCCATCATTTTTTGGTAAATCAAAATCAAAATTAAATTTTAATAAAAATAATGATTTTATTATAAAAAATTGTAAAAAAGATTGGTTTGATAATATTGTTACTAATACTCGAAAAAAAATTGCTGAACATCGATCTATTTTAATATTTTTTAAAAATGAAAAGATTCTTGATGAATTTTATAATTCTTATTCAGAAGATTTAGGTGTTATACCATTTTTTATTACTCAAAATAGAATTTTTGATAGTAAAGAAGAAAAAGATTATAGTGATAATAATGTTAATAAATTAATTACAGATGAATATGCTGGACATCATGGAAAAGTTACTTTATTAACTAAAGAATTTGAACGTGGTGTTGATTTTCAATCAGAAACAAAAGTTAATGAAAAAGGTGGTATTCATGTTATTCAAACATTTTTTTCTGAAAATATTAAAGAAGAAATTCAAATTAAAGGACGAACAGCAAGAAAAGGTGAATTAGGTAGTTATGAATTAATTTTATGTCTAGAACATCTTCAAGAATCTGAATTTGAAGGAGGAAAAACTCCAAAATATAAGGCTATAACAAATGATACAACTTATGATGAATTAGATAGTCAAAGAAAAGAAAAAACTAATTCTTTTTGTCAAGATAAATTAAAACAAATTGAAAAAAATCAAGAAATTCATAATCGTACATTAGCATTTTTTCAAAAGGCAATAAGTGAATGTAATGATGAAAATCGAGAGATTTTTATTCAAGAAATTATACAATTAAGATCATAAATTAGTAAATTTTTTGTATAGAGCTTAATAATTCATTGTCAAAAAAGTCATATTTAGAAAAAAAAATCTATTAATTAGTTTGATTTCGAAATTGAAGAGAGAAATAAAATATCCATTCATAATTTTATAAAGCTGTAGCATCAAAATAAAGAATACTAACTATTACTTTTGCATGCGCTCTTCTTTTTCTTTTCTCTTGCAGTGTCATATGTACATTGTCTTTCCTAATAAATCTTATATATATTTTATCTTTTTGTTCAATACTAATTTTTTTACTTCAATTGTTCTCTTTTATGTGTTTGTTGATTTTTTCTAATAAAATGTGTGTCATGTTGTATTATTGTACAAAAGATGTAGTAGTGTCTCGGAGTGGAATAATGTCATATCAGTATACTGTTTGTCAATTCAAGATCATGAACATCTTTTTTTTTTGTTCATAATTAATTCATCAAAATAGCAAATTGGTGGGTGCAATCAACAATTATATGTATTCATGGATGGAATTTGATTAAAAGCATCTTACATAATTGCATTCATGATTAATCCATTGCTGAAAATTTACTACAATCGACTAATATCTAATCATTTATGTATTAATGAAATATGATGGAAATGATGAAAAAAAGTATTTTTGTTCCAAAATACACAATAAAATTAACGATTATGTATTAGCATGTAATTAATATCAATAAATCAATATTTTAATGATAAAAAACCATCTGTTAAATTAAAACCTATAGAAGCTTCAATTCAAAATTTTGATATAGATGGCTTTAAATTAGCATGAACAAATTTCATAGTAAATCAATAGATACATATGCTTATCTTAGTGTGTACAAATTATTTTTGACATTATGATTTTATTTAAGGAATAGTATATTGCATGGTTGTAATGCACTTAAATTATTGATGACAAAAAATATCTTACAGCACGGCGTGCCTAAACGGTTGCTCACCAATTGTTATAATCATTTTGTATTCTGTATTTTTTACGTCAACACGTTAATGTGTGGTTTAGTTACGTGACAACCATAATTTACGATCCAAAATGAAATAGACTCATCGAAATATTCAACGCGTCACGCTTGTCAAATCGGTAGCAAATATTACGTCATATGTACTTTTCCGCTCTGTTACACTGACACGTACTTTTTCAATCTATTATCGGTATCCTCTTCTTTTAAATAATAAATCTTTTTACTCTCTCTGAGATGTTTTTCTTTGTTGCGCTTAGAGCTTATCACATCCAACATACTGTTAATAAATTTGCTGGTTTTTTTTTGTAATAAAAAAACTTGTCAGCGCAGCCCTTTTTGAGTTAGAATGTGAAGTTCACATCTTATATTTACCATCATTATACTGACATAAACTACGTATGGTAACAAAACTCTAACAGACAATTGTTGCTCTTCGATAGTCAGAAATTGTCGATGAAATTCTATCTCTTATTTATTTCTGTAGTTCGGATATATTTGTGGTTGTGCAAAAATTCTGGTCACAATATTTAAAGAACGCCATCGAATAAAGTGATCTATTCAGAAATGAAAAAGCAAATACACCATGTTGTGGAACTTTTCTAGGCACGTCGAATGGTATATAATAAATCCTGTTTTCATAGAATTTTGAAAGAGCTAGAATCAATTTAGCAGTAGATGATTACACGCTCACACCCAAGCATGTTAACTTAAAGCCCTCGACACGTTAGAAGATTCCCCTTCCTCCCTCCATCCCTTCAATCAACACTGCAACAGACATATTCGAAGATGCTTCCTCAAAAAACTGATATTTTAAGATAGTTTATGAAGTTTATTGATTTTTTTAGTATTCAAGTCGATAATTATATCTAAATTCAATACGAAAAATATTTTGGTTCCGTCTTTATAGTGAAATGTCAAATCCAAGCAAGTAAATTCTTGAGAAGCAATCAATAGGAAAGATCTATGTATTAAAGATTGCGTCTCTCTGTTAAAAATATCTCGTGGAGTCATTTTAATACTTCTTTACTGCTTACTCTAGAAACATCCTTCAGTTTCTATGCACGAAAAACACGCTTGCACGGTCATAGGGTCTAATAAACAGAGTGTATCTTTGGGCATATAATATAGAAAGAGTTGTGCGGTGTGGGTGTTGGTGCAAGTGAAAGTGTGTGTGGGTGTGTGAGTTTTTGTCTTCAGGATTCACACCCACACTCACATCCACACTCCACACCCCATCCATCCATACCCACACCCACACCCACACCACACACCACACACCACACACCCACACCCATACCCACACCCTCAAGTTTTAAGTTCGAGGTTTGGCGGCTCCCCCCACCCTCCCCTTACAGACAGGCCCCCATTACAGACCATAGCAACGGAGAAAGAGAACATTACAGACATATCCCCATTACAGACAGGCGCCATTACAGACACCCCCATTATAGACACTCCCCATTACAGACAACTCCTCATTACAGACCTTAGCAATTAAGGATAACAGGCGTCAGACTTTCAATTTTTTTTTGAAAAATTGATCAAGTTATAATTTTGAAAGATAATCAACATCACTGTTTGTGAGCTGATTAATATATATAATAGTGCATAAGAGCTTCTGTAGATAGCATGGATATGTGAAGCAGATTTATTTGCTGATTAATTCAATGATTATAATAATAAGAATGTTGAATTACCAAAAAACGAATAAAAAAAAAAAGAAAGATAATGAGCGAATAGCAACAATGCAAAATAAAAATAGGGCGCTCTCAAACAAAAAAATTTTCTGTTTTAAATGTAAAAATAAATAA
>CAJNOP010000592.1:28101-99139 GCA_905250075.1 Rotaria sp. Silwood1 | reverse complement strand
AAAAAAATAAGTCCGCCGTCAACAGATTAAAATAAACCTGCAAAAACTCTTCAAAATAAGGTTGAAAAATTTCATTTATTCAAAACTTGTTTTTCTTTGAGGTTTCTCAAAAAAATAATTCTTAAATTTTATACTATTTCATGTTAATAACTACTAGACATCGTGAGGTATAAATGTAACGTATGAATCAATTATATTTCAAAGTCATATCTATAAATCGACGAATATTTCCATCAGTTGTACTCATCAACATTCACCACTTTATTCTTTTTTTATGGTTAAAAGCTAAAATTTTTATTTAATTCTTATGAAAAGTTATTCGAAAAACATCACCGGAGACGAATAATAGTTATCTACACAGAATTTTATTTTTATTGTTTTGTATAATTTCCAAATGTTATGTGATCGAAAATGTTATTCAATGGCTAAAACCTATTGGTTCTTTGTCGTCATCACAAGCTATTTCTGATTTAATTTCATGAGTACTTGATGGTGCTCCTACTGTTCGTTTTTTCGATATTTCAATAAATGCAGATTTAGCGCTTAACGGCAAAGATGTTTTTCAACTTTCTAATGGATCAACAACAGGGTGTAGCTAGCGTGGGTGTGGGTATATGTAGATGCGGGGTGTGCGTGGGTTTGGATGTAGGTGTAGGTTAGCTTCGAGTATCGGTATTCACTTATTCTAAAACCATATATCCATATCCAGGCAGTCTCACACATTCACACTCACTCTAGCATCCTCACGATTGAATAATAAAGATGATCAAAGAGTAGGTTGGGACTCAACAAAAACTTACAACCGTATCCACACTTACATCCACGTTTTCCTGTTCTACCACCAACACGATTGAATTGTAGAGAATTTGTCTAGAAAAGAAACTTTACAATTTGCTAAAGTGTTCGAGACAACCAAACGATATAAAAATAGTCACCACGACGATAACGTCAACACTATGACACATTTAATAGATTTTCTTTTCTTTTTTTCAATGCGATTCGTTTAATTCGACGAAGATCTTTCAACATATTCAAAATAAATAGAATTAAAAGAGCAAAACTGTTCTTTCTTATAATATCTTTTTCTGATTATCATTTGAAATACTAAAATGAAAGCTATCATGTCCATTCTGAGTTTAAATTCAAAAACATTTGAATCTGAATTTTCTATTTAATGTTACATTAAAAACTCATTCATTGAAACGTTTCTCCCTCTTTTCAATATCTGTCATATGGAATTACATTTTGGTGCATCGTCAAAGATCACCGTATTTATCAGAGTCACACAAAACAAAACTCCACATATTGTTGCTTCAAAAAAATTAATCCTTTTTTCTGGAAGAACTCGAAAATAGCCAAAAGCTGATTTCATGTTGTCTGATGTACTTCCATGATACAGTATGATTTTCTTCGAACAGACCTGTTATAAAGCAATGATCTTATGATGGATGCTCAATAGATCCATAATATAAAAACTTGATAGTACCAATCATTTTGGAGAAAGAAAGGTTATTTTTATGATCTTTGAATGTTTTACACGAATTCGATAATTGGTTTCGATCATATAAAACGTCGAGAATTCTGTGAATAGCCAATTAAAAAGAAACAAGCCACATAGTAAACAGTTATTTGATGTTTGAATATTAAACTATCATATATCGATTAGATGCATCGTAATTATATTTTATGATCTAAGTTCAGAAATTTTTATCTTTTAAGAGAATGTATCTAACTGACGGATTGTGTCTGGCTTCAATTTTTGGCTTCGAATAGGCTTCGTTGAGACAAAGAAAAGTTTTAATTGATTCGAGTCTATGACCTATTGATGAAGATTTATGATCGTGTTAATGAAAATGTTACTAAGAGCAAAACATTTCTGGAGAACCCAAAACAAAGAGTTTGGACCTGAAAATTTCAACGGAAACCAACATTTCTTTAGCGAGAGATTCAATTTTTCGTTTCCATTGAAACGTTCAAGATTATCTAATGCCTTTTAAATGTGTCTATAGTCCATCATAGTTCTTCATCAATAGGTCATGAAACGAAACTTCTTAAAGTTTTTCGTTGTCTCATCAAGATCTAATCGGAGCCATAATATGAAGTCGAATGATCCTCGACAGTCAGATATGTTTGCTTATTGATCATATTCATTTCTTAGATAAAATTAGATAATATTCTGAAGAAAAATTATCAAATAAGAAGAAAAACATAAGCTGACCTTTAATAATTATTCGTTCTATTATTTGTAAAAATAAAGATATGTCTTAACAATATTTCATACAGATTAGAATTACAAATATATATCTTCATTAATAAAATATTTATTGAAGCTTTAATAGAAAAAACAAACAAAAAAGGTTGAGCAATAATAATAAAAAATAAGACAAAATGCACTTAAGAGATTTACGTGCGAACACTTGTGCGCTAGGACAGATTATTACCGAACAAATTCTACCTTACTTTTTGAATGGATAATACAAAAAATAAACTCAATCATTTGAGTATCGCACAAACTGATCAACTGGTATTTTCATGCACAATTTGAAAGAAGATTCATTCATCTGCATCCTCATCAAACATTATCAACACTATATCGGGCAGTCAATCATTAAAGTTCAAAAGCATCTGTTAAAAAACAGATACAAAGTTCAATTGAAAATTCACATATAGATGCTAACAATTAGCCAATGTTACTGTTTCTTGTGATTTTTTTTTTATAAAATCGTACGAAGTCATATTGATGGAAGACGAGGAAAAGGATAATGTCAACAAAAAGAAAAAAATTCGAAAATATTGAAAGAATGCGATAGGATACATAGATGTAGGTGTTAGTTTGAATCTTCTCTACATTCATAGCGACACCCTTTTCGAGCATTGAATTCGAAGCAGTCAACTAAAAAGAAAAGTAACTTTTCAACTACAATTTTTGAAAAATTAAATATTAAAGTCAAAAACGATGAAATAAAGTTGAAACGTTTGCTAGCTAAATTAACTTTATTGATCGAAAGACAAAAGAATCTTTTACTAAAGGTTTCCCGTTGTTGAGCGACAATATTGTTCGATAAGTATTCACAAAAGTATTATGCTTAAATCTGAGTATCACTTACTACGAAAATACCGACTATGTGATTAGGTAATGTGGATGGAAAACTCAAACAATTGAGCACAAGAATTCTGCGTTAAGTTAACCTTCTGTTTAGAGCTACAGCTAGTTATGGTGATAGGGAAGATATTGAGCTAGTGAATCTATCACATTGGGCAACACTCCGTACTGCATAATAGTCGAAAAATAGAGATATTCTTCCTTCTTTCTTTTTTTTCGATATTTTCAAACAAAATATCTCTCCATTATTTCAGAATAAGAAAAATCTCGTTTTCAATATTCGAAGTATATCCTAGCGCGCAACTGTCCGATTCTCAATAAAATAGCAGGATTAAGCATAAATGACTAGATAAATATATATTTGTTTTTTGCATTATTGATTTCTATTCAGTATGAGTATGACAGCGACTTTCTTTGAGATGTAATGTATCACATTCAAGTTTCTACGAAAAAAAAAATCCAAAAATAAATTATTTATTGTTTTTGTTTCGAATTATTTTTACTTTTAGTGCTTCACGTCGACGATATTCCATTTTCGATTTTTCAACTCGTACCCAATATGGTACTTGTTCTACATTTGATCGAATAATTTTACAAAATAAAATTAATAAATGCTATGCAATAGAAAAAAAAACATAATTTTGTTTTTCTTATTGACTAAAAATTTAAAAATAAAAATAACCTTACTTCAATACAAACAAGTACAAAGATTTCTACAGCAAATGGTAAATCAGGTACTAATCGACGAAAAACACCACGTACTGAACAAAATATACAATTAATAATAATAGCTACAATAACCATGTATTCCATTATTTTCTATAAGAAAAAGGAAACAAATGTTTTTGTTTTTTTTTGAAATCTGTTTCATATTTTTTTTTGTTTTGTTTTATATTTACTTGCCAATTACCAATATCTTTAACACGTTGTGAAAATGGTCTTTGATATATCATACATAATTTAAATGCATCAGTACGAATTTCAATTAAATTATTTAATAATGAAAAAAATGCTGCTAATGGAAATAATGTTGATAAAAATATAATATAACCAAATTGTATAACTATTTCTAAATAATCTTCATATAAATCTGGCCATTTTGGTTGTGAACATTCAATTTCAGCTTGTGATAATGATAATGTTTCAAATGTTAATGACCTACGACGATTAAGAGAATTATCTGTTAGAATATCATCAACAGCTTTTGTTGTATAATCTTGATTTTCTTTTCGTTGTTCACTTTTATTTAATCTTGAATTTTCCCATTCATCAAGAATACGTTTTAATTCTTTATTAAGATCTTTTCGTTCAGCATAACGTATACGTTCTTTTTTATTCATTTGAATTAATACTGATAAATGAGTATTTGAAACTATATATGGAATAACAGCTTCCTAAAAATAAATAATTTTATTAAAAATAAAACAAAAAGAAGACTTCGAAGGCATAAAGTTTTTGTTAATGATAAATTATCGATTCAATCATGGGTTTCATATGATACAATTAGAAAACGTATGAAAGTATTTCGCATCATTGTATGTATTTCTGATATAATGACTTGATTTGAGTAGAGAATTATATTTCGAATAAAAGATTTTATAGAGAAAAGGGTTTTTGAAAAAAATAAAACCAAGTTTTTCAACTTCTAAAATGTACGAATTGGTTTTTTTAATTATTGCAGAGCATCGTTTCTTCGGAAACTGACCATCATGTTTATCTTCAATGATTCCTATTAAAAATAAAATTTTCTACTCAAATTACTATTTGGAATTCTTATTTATGCGCATAACAGCTATAAAAAGTGCACATAAACCTGGTCGAATAAATTTAGAAATCCACTATAATTCTAAAACAAAGATTCTCTTGAAATATCAGTCTTCGATATTTCTCATCATTACTCGAGAATAGATTACCTTGTAATAATCTTACTAACGTTTGAATACAGCAAATGTAATGTTTTAGCTAAAAGTCATTTTCTTATAAAAGCATATTATTTATTAAAAATTATCTGATCAGTTTTCCACTATCTTAATCGTCTAAAGTCATAAGGATTGTGTGTGAATGTGAGTTTTCATTGTACCGACGCCTATACTCACAGTCAACTATAACCATATCCACATTTACACCACATCTTATGCCAAGAGAGAATAAACGTAACTTTAGTGTTTTGAAATAGGACTGAAGTCGCGCCATATTTCCCTTACTTCAGACCCGCACTTTGATTTCATTCTGTGATTTTTTATATTCAAGTGTTGTGCCCACGTATTATATTTAACGATGCATAACAGTTGTATCTATCACTGTCAAAAAACAACAAACAATATTGAAAGACTTTAAAAATCAAAGTTTTTAAGAAGACAGATGTTATTTTCTACTGTATAAAGATTCATGACAGCCAATGTAATATCCTTAGATCTCATCATAAAATCAATAAACTATTACATATTCTAGATTAAACACTACACTTGATCTAACTAGCTGTAAAACATGAAAATGAAAGTCTCAATTGATGAATCGAGCTAAAAGGTACTTGCAGTTTTGATTAAGACTGTAAGATGCTCCTCAAAAGCTTTATTTGTACTATGAAATATTAATAATTCAACAATAGGTTCATAATTATTCCTTTCATTGGGTAAATCACTACATTTTGCTAATAGAAGAAACATGCGAATTAATCTAAAATAACAAAAATAAATAAATAAATATTTTTCTTACTTTAATATTTCCCCAAAATTGTTTCATTACAAAAATAGTAGTCAATTGCTAAAATATATCAAAACAACACACATCCATGATCTTTTGTTTTTTTTTTTAATTTTACTTACATGAGATAATCGAATATATTTATGAGTAAAAAATGCAATATAAAAAACACTAAAATATGAATTAACACATGAACACTAGAATAAATAATATTATATTAATTTATTTCAAAATAAAATAAAATTTACAGCAAATAATTTAGCAATCATTTGATCATCATGTATTCGTTGTTCTCGATAATTTTCTACCAAAAAAAAAAAAAAAAAATTTTTAGATAAGAATATTATTTTAGTTTATTACCTTGATTAGTTAACCAACGAGATATACGTTTGTAAACATCACTAAATATTGTTGTTATTAGTGCTAATAAAATTTTTGGTAATAATTCTGTTAATGACATAAGATCTATTTAAAAAGAAAAAAAAAACGTTTCTTTTTTTTTTAAATTTTTCTTGTTAAAAATAATTTATTCATACTTGGTAAACGACCAATTTTTAATTGTCTATCAATCCAACTTTGAAAACGTATTATAATAAGAATAAGAAATGAAACAAGTATAATATTAATACCAATCATTGGTATTGTTACAAATAAACGAAATAATAAACGTTTCCAATTTGGATAATAAACTTCAAGTTGACCTGTTATAGGTGAACGACGTAATTCACCTTTATATGTTGATCGAGTTTCTTCAATTTGTTCCATATCAAGTGTATTCCATTTATAAGCTATTTCAGCTTGTCGTCGACGCCAAAAAATAAGAAATCCTGTTGCCCAAATAATATTTAACAATGTATTAATGACAAATAATTTATCATCAAGTTCCTAAATAATAAAACACAATAATAATTCATAAACTTATATCAAATTTTCTATACTTAATAGTAACTCAACAATTATTTATAAGCTCCAAAATATTATAACAAAGATGATGAATAAATAATGTAATATATTATAATAACATAGAAAGTCAGCTTAGTATATGAGAAATGCTTTATGTTATTTAGATAATGTATGAAAGCTTGTTTTCTGGTTTATCTCTACTACCTAGTTTTATTAATTAACTGAAAATGATTATAATCAAGACTGAATCTGAACATTCGATTTCGTTGCATGCCTATAATGTAATATGTTTTCAATTTATTAAATGTAAACTAATCAAAGCCGAGTAACTTCTCTGCATTGTTTGATTAATAAATTTGATATGTAATCATCAAATGTCTGTTAAGTGTTAGAATCTTCAACACCCAAGAAATCTATTGAAGTTTATTGAAAACTCCAAGCTCTGTATGCTTACACTAGGTATATAGTAATACACATTTCAGATTTGCGTAAAGATTGACAGTGAGTGACGTGAAATATCTATATGCCAGCTCCTATCGGATTGATAGGCAATCAGAATAGTACGCCAACGGTCACATATCCAGCTGGCTCAAAAATTCAGTCTGATTGGAACTAGTACAGACCTAATGTAAAAAGTAGTTCGTTCGGCTAATAGTATAAGATTACTTTTCAACGAATTGAGTTCCTGTAATTCTCATTATTGTCATTCATAAGAAGGTTTTGCATCAAATGAGATACATTATTTTGTCACAGAAATTACTGTTTACAGGAAAAAACTTAATAAATGTTGATAAATTAAAAATGAATTTAATTTTTTATAAAAAGTTGCAATGAACAGTTCGAGATTCTTAACTGTACTTATTTTCTAAGTTGACAGTGACTCTTCTAGAAAATAATTCAATGATTTAGTCAAATATCAATAGGAACCTAAATCCTTTTAGGATCTTTATTAGAACACCATACCGTATCTATAGGCAAAACTTCATTGAAATCGGAGAAGGATATTTTAAAAGTTTCCCTTATTAGTCAGAGTTTTTACCGCGTATTAATGGGAATGCAACGGTGATGGTCATCGTTGTACCCCTAATCTAAAGAGATTACATTTTCTGAAGTATCAAATTTGATACGACGGATAGTAATATAATTTAATCTATTAAATTTTATACTCCTGTTAATGCTTATTTCAGTTCAACATAGTAACAAATATCTCGAGATTTGAAGTAACGATTCTCTTCAATAAAAAAAAAAAATGATTTATTATTTAGAAATAGAAATTTCTAGTATATACATTGTTTTTTATTCTTCGCGCTTAGATCTATAATAAAAATCTATTCTAATTTTAATTATTCGAATTATAAAATGCAAAATAATCAAACAATATTTAGTATTCAATCATGGTCAATATATGATTATCAATTTTTAGATTTTATTCAAAATCAAACAATATCATGTCCAATAAAATCAAAATGGATACATTTTGAAGAATATTTATTTACATCAATTGGTTTAATAATAACATTTATTATAACATATAAAATTCATTTAACTGAAATACGTTTTCAAGATTATTATGCTTTATTTCGTTGTCATATAATAAATATATCAATAAGTTCATTATTTTTGACAACATTTTTATTTAATATTTATTCAAATGAAAATATGTGTAAATATGAACAAATATTTCTACAATATTCTTCTATTATACTTTTAACAAATATTTTTCTTATGAGTTTATTTCGAATGTTTAATAATTTTTTTAAAAAAAAAATTTCTTTTATTTTCTTTTTTCTTATTATTAATTTAATTATACAAACATTAATAACAATGATATGGTTATTTATAATAAAGAAAAAACATATAAATTATCATCGTCAAATTTGTTTTCATCGTATACAAATTGATTTATGTTTACATGCACAACAACCATTATTATTATCAACAATATATTTTCCAATTATATTTATTTTAACAGCATTTAATATTTATCATTTTACAAAACCATTTGCTATAGCACAATTACTTGAATCAATTCTATCTGCTATTGGTCTTTTAATGAGTGGTAGTATGTGGTATATAGATTTATTTTTTTCAAATCATCCACAAATGCCTTATAGATATGTTGCTTATGTTTTTCTACTAACATATATGTTACCAAGGTAAAAAAAATGAACTTCTTGAGATTTATAACAAAGAAGAATAATGATATATCGAGATGCAAATTAACCTAAGAGTAGAATATAGACAAGTGCACAACGAAGTTTAGCTCTGGCTCTAGTTACTAAGATTGAGAATACGAAACATGCGAGTCATCGGTTAAAACAAAGAATAAGTGTTGAAGAATTTTTCACATGAGATACGAATAAATTAGATTTACTAAAGTTATAAAAACTTTAGCTTCATAAATCTCTACTAGTATGTAGTATGAAACTCATATTCATTCCGTGTTACACCGTATGCGGTCGTATTTTGCTATATCATATGACTGAGTATTAGGATTGTATTCCTTCGGGTGCATGATACGAAGAAATACAATCCTAATACTGAGTAATGTAATACGTCAATATATAATTATTGACGATCGTTCTTGTTCAACTTATGATACTTTTATAAGTAATGATCATTGTTATTAATACATTATGAAATAATTCGATTGATTGATCAATGTTTTATACATGAGTATGTGATGTAATAATTATTAAGAGTTAAAGAGTAAAAAATCTGAACATTTAAAGAAATTTTTTTTTTCTTCAACTTTTCTATAAAACTAGCAGAGTAATAAATCAATGAATTTCATAATGTTTATAAAAACTCGCCACTATCGAATATTTCGGTCATATTTTTTTATTGTTTGTAATCGGCTTAACCCGCTCTATTTTTTCAAAAACTTTAAACCGATCTAACCTAGTTGTTAAAAGGTTCGAATCAAAATGATGTAAGTTTTGTATAAGATTCAAACCGAACTAATACCATCTGTGTTATCGGTAAATATCAAATGAAAAACAAAATCTTAACAAGACATTTAGAACGACTGTAGTCGAATTCAAAATAAGAATCAATAATAAAAGAAAAACTTTCTTTCTATTATGTTTTCAGTTTTATACAAAAAATAAAACTCCTCAAATTCATGAACAAATAGTAAATAGACTCTAGACGATGACTAGATTTTCAAAAAAGTTATTAAGAATAAAATCAATTTCATATCTGATTCTCAATAAATATACATCTTAGTTAATACATTAAGCCATTTTGCTTCTAATATTGTTATTGTTTGAACTTGTTACGCATTTTTTTTTTTTGAAAATTTAATTATTTACTGAAAATTAAATTTAAAACTTTTGAATTCATACTTAGATCGCTCTTCTTTAAATCAAACTTATAGCTTCGTTTTATTTTCAATACTTCAAATTTTTATTTATTTTTCAAGCAATCATTCATTGATGAATAGAATTAATACTTAATGCTACTTTTTTTTTAATCAATACTTGTTACTCACTAGAGAATTTTACTAAACAATAAGTACGATTGACATCTGTTTGTGATTTTCTCGATTTCAATGGTTTTATTTTCGCAAAGATTTCTTTATTATTCTTATTCATAAACGAAAGATCAGTTCAGATTTCAATCTGTTGGAATACAAATATATTATTCAACTGATTTCTTATTTTTTTTCCCTTATGGATCAATACTTTTTTTTTTATTAGATACAACAAATATTATTAATTTTAATAAAAGCACTTCTATTTGCAAAACTTATGTAAAACAAAATATAATGTTTTATTTTTTTTTTAAGAATATGGATTTCTGAACTTGAACGTTCTCGTATAACAGTTGAAGAGATTAAACCACTTTTACATAATGAAGTTCAATTTCATAATGATAATAGTACAATTCGTTTTAATAATGATAATGATCATTATGATGAAGAAACATATATTTCTATACAACAAAATTCAACAAATAATCAATCAATTATTCGTACAACAAATATGTCACCAGGTGAAATATTTTCTACAATACTTGATAAATATGATACAAAACCTGGTGGATATCTATAAACAAAACAAGCAAAATTTACAAACCTGATTTCGACCTGTATAAAACCAAATAATAATACCATAAAAAGCCGGAAAACAAAGTGCTTTTGTATAAAAACTAAATAAAATATTACAGTCTAAATAATTATATGCATTAGCTTCAAAATTCCATCATACAGATAATAATTTCAATTATTTTTTTTTTCATAGCAAAGTTATATTATAGGAGTTTGACAAGATTGTGAGAGTTTTATTCTATTCGAAATAAATTTCTGTATTCAAATCATAGTATTTGAATTCTTTATGTAAATTATCATTACAGAAATATGTTGAAATTAAATCTACATGATCAATTTTTGAAGCGATTGTAGAATAAATTTTTTTGATTTTATTCAAATACCTAATCCAACAAAAATAAAGAGCAATTTTAACACCAAAATATTGTCGAATATTTTCTAAAAATGATTAGAAAAAAGAGAAATTCTCTAAAAGAAAAAAACAAAAATTCAATTTTACCGATAGGTTGACGTTTAAAAAATGTATGTGGCCAAACCCATGTTTCACGAAGTTGATTTAATATTTCTTTATTATGTAATGGAATAACTTGTCGAATTAATTTCTTCTGTAAACTACGTTGTACTAAAGAACAAAAAAAAGAAAATTTTATTAACAAAATTTATGAATTACTTAATGATTGATCAATTTTAAATTTAACTCCATTAATTTCTTGTTCTTGTACAATTTTTATAGAATAAAGAAGATGTCGAACGATTAATTGTCGTTCTTGTGAAGTTAAAAATTTATCCTCATCTTCAACACCTAAAATAAACAAAAAAAAATAAAAGTTCTTTAAACATATATAAGAACATTAATTTTTGTACCTTCATAAAATTCTAATTCATCAAAGAAAAATATTTTATATCCACCACCATATTCTTGTTTTATTGGTTTTTCTAATTGAAGATCAGCAGCACCTTTCAAAAGTCTATAAGACATTTATGACGGATTTTTATTTATATAATTTAAAGAAAACAAATAATAGTTTATGTACTCAGAAAAAAAAAATAAGACAAACATATTTATATTATTGAAGTTTACTGGACAACAGGTTATTAATGATGCTACACAAAATACGATACCATTCAATCTGATTTATAGTTCTAAGCTTGGAAAAAATAGAACAAGCTATCATAAAATGAAATTAAAACAAAAAACTCAGCACTTCTTAAATATTACATTATCAACGAAGCCTGTATCATCGTATATTATCAAAAGAACTCATACGTTCGCAAATCAAAATATATTTTCAGTTAATAATTATTCATGCAACTTTAAATACTCAGATATGAAAGTCAGTAGCATTAATCCTTCACGTACTCTATTGCATATATAGACTCTTATAAATATTCACCTTTCGTAAGTAAATGTTACATAAAATCCATAAACACCTATTTAAATAACAAATCAAAAAAAAGAAGATTTTATTTATATTAAATTTTTTTTCAAAATATTAAAATATTCTTTTTTTTTTTATCACCAGTAGTAAAATGATATTTAATCGATATACGAATATCCGATGCAAGTTGTATTAATTGTTCAAGAAACCAAATAATAGTATAATCATCAATACGTGTTGGAAATGTTAATAAAACATCACATTCATAATTTGTATGAGCATTAACCCATAATCGATTAGTAATAGCTGATGAAAAATTCTTAAATCTTCGACGAAATAATGAATTAACTACAAAAATAATATCCAATTCAAAAAAATGATTTCAAAATAAAACAAATATGTTTTGTTTTTTTTCATCTACCATTTGTTAATTGTTCATTTATTAGTTCTTTATTATCAGTTGTTATATTCATCTAAATAAGAATAAGATCTCATAGGTTTCTTTTTTGCCTTAAAATACATAGATATCAATGAATATGTTAAGTATAGATAGAGTGGAAAAAAAAAAAAGAAAAGACATTTTTTTTTTTTTTGTTCACAATCAGATCGTTGATGAAGACAGAAAAACAAAGAGAAAAATATATGTATATATATATATATTGCTCACTAATCATCACCACCATTAGTTTTAACAAAAGAACAAAAAAAAAAACAAACGAGAAATAGATTGATCATCATCTGAACATTTGTTTGAAACATAAGGGCGGACAAATATTTCATATTAGACTCTTTTTTCTTTTTTTCTGTAATGTAATAGTTTTAATCTTTTTTTTTTTTTTTTCTTTTTTTTTTTAAAAAATAAAAAAAAAAAAAAAAAAAGTATTTTATATTTGATTTTGTTTAATAACACTAACAAAATCTAATGTAAGTTGTTGTAATACATTGGCTTTTAATTCACTTATACGAATAACATCTTCATGAAGTGCTTCAACTGTTGAATCATATTCTGATAAACATTTATTTGTTATTAAGGCAAGACCAAGTATACGAAAACCACAATGAGCTCCTAATGTAACTTCATGTACTATTGACATGCCTAAAAAAAAGATAAACATCGGAAATTTAATTCTGATAGCAAATAAATAAGATTTATTCCGATTTAATGAAAACTATGATAAGTTTCCTTCCTTAATTTCCGTTATGATTATACCAAATAACTTTTTGTTCTTATTTTTTTTTCGTTAAGTTAAAATAAAAAGGTTTTTTTTTTCTTACCAACGGCATCTCCACCAAGTGATCTAAGCATGTTGATTTCTGCTATTGTTTCATAACAAGGTCCACCTTAAACAAAAAAAATCGAAAAACATTATTATTATTAAACAAGAAATTTTATTTACCTAATCCACAATAAATTCCTTCACGTAAATCAAGATTATGTTTTTTAGCAACTTGTTTCATTTGAGATAAATATTGTCGATCATATGCATGACCAACAGGTGGAAAACGTGGTCCTGTTTTTTTTTTGGACAATTTATATATGAAAATCAAAAATTTACAAATAAAATTATCTTACCGAATCTAAAATAAAATTTAATTAAAAAAAAAAAACAAATTTTTTTTTTTTACCTTTCATCATTATGACCAATAAGTGGATTATTACCAGCCATACTAGGAAAATTTAAATGATCTTTAATTAACATTATATCACCAACACTATAATCTTTATTAGCACCGCCAGCAGCACTACAAAAAAAAAAAAGTAAATTAGTAAGAAAAAGAATTTTTTGGTAAAAATCTAACCAAGTAACAATTAATGTGTGTGCTCCAAGCATACGCATCACTCGTACTGGAAAAGCACACTAAAAAAAAAAAAAGCAAATATATTTTAATTATCTAAATTATTTTTTTTTCAATAAAAATTCGAAATTAATCAAAATTCTCTTATAGATAAGAAAATTTTATTTTGTTAACTTACTGCGGCAGTAGTATATCCTTCATAAGGATGAAATCGACCTTGCATACAAACAACATCAACTCCATTTAATGTTCCAAATATAAGATTGCTACGATGACCAGCAACTATTAAAAATAAAAAAATAAAAATTTTTAAAATTAATGAAAAAAAAATTTTTGCTTTAATTGAACCTGTTGATCTTGGAAAATGTGGTATGTCAGAATAAGGAATAACAGTTTTATTAATAATTAATTCTGCTAAACCACCAAGACCCGAACCACATATAATAGCTATTTCAGGTTTAATTGAAACTTTATTTTGAAGAAATGCAACAATTTCTTGAACACGTTCATATGTATAGAAACTAAAATATGAAATATTATAATAATAATATTTCTATTGTATTTTTTTTTATTATTATTATATTTACCGATTTGTTATTGCATTTGGATGTTCACCAACAGATGTCCATGGTCCATCTGCTGCAATTGGTGCTGCTGTTTTTGTACTATTCGACATACTTAAATCTGAATTTAAAGAAGAAAACAAGCCAAAAAGTAGAACAAGTACAATCAAAAGGTCTACATGTACTTATATCAATAGATACAACCTTCAGTGTTACTATGATAATAACAGATGGAAGTGATCGGCAAAAGGATCAAATCTCGATTGTTCTTATTTCTTTTCTTTTTTTTTTCTTTCTCGTTTTATTACACGTCTCTTTCTCTTCTTCTTCTTCTTTCGGTCTCTCTTTTATCATATATTATTTTGGATTGTCTCTTAGTATTCATCTACTATAGTTACGAACTAAATGTGAATAGAGAGAAGAAAAAAAAAAAGAAAAACATTAGACATATACCCATACGTGTAATGCGTGCGTGAACTACTTGTGTTTTATTACTGAGAACACAAAAGACAAGCAATCTAGGGTGTAGTGCATGTAACTAGGCGCAAAAAAAGAGAAACAAAAAAAAAAAAGAAAGTTTCAAGTTGTTAATTTCAATGTATGTATATGTTTTAACAAATGATATAACAAGATAACAAATATTATTATTTTTGAAATCATTAACAAAATTTTTTTTAATATAACAACAACAATAACAAATAACAAACATGTATATTCTATATCTAACAAAGAGAAAGAAAAACCTGAATAATTATCTGATTTCATTTTTTTTTTTTTATTGAGCAAGACCAAGATGTGATTGAATAACATCAATAAAATCTTGTTTTTTAGTACCTGATGCTTTTAATTTTTTATCTCTACAATAATCTTTCAATATTGGTATAGTTAATTTACTTAACTAAAAAAGAAAAATATTTTTATCATATAATATATGTTTTTTTCTTTACATACCAGATTACTCTTAGCTGCAGCTTCAACATCAATATTTTCATCATCTTTTGATTTTTTTGCATTACCAGGTGAAGCATTTGTTTCACACTAAAAATAATTAATAATAATAATGTAAGAGAAAAAAAAAATAATCAACTTATAACAATAAATAATACTTGTCATAAAGATTTACTCATCTATTTATTATTCTTTTCATTTTAATACTTTAAAATATTAATGAAAATCAAAAGAATTTTTCTTTTTTTTTTTTTCATGTAAATAATATATGAATCACAATTTTACGAGAAGAAAAAAAAAAGTTTCATCATACTGATGATATTGCGTATCTGACAATATATGCATCATAAATGAAAATCGTAAAAAAGTATGTAGATAAGAAATTTCAATGGAAAATCTTATGAAAAAAAAAAAGAAACATTTATTACTTCTTACAAAGTTTGACCGATAAAGAATAAAACATTTTTTGTTTTATTTTGTTTTCAAACAATGCAAAATTTGTTTTTTGATATCATTCGATAAAAGAATGTTTTTTTGTTTATTACTAAAAAAATTACATAGATTAAATCATCCGACTATAGTCTTTAGACATTGATGAATTAGTTTTAACCTACGCTTATCAAGTCTAATGCTAAAAGCAAAGCATTCAGTATCAATAGATAAAAAATTTGATATGCTTGATCTCCATCATATTTTCACAGCATCCAGTAATATTACTCAGAGATAACAACTAATGATATTTTGATATAAATGCGAATTAAAACATTAGCTTATGAGAAAAAAAAAATCTTTTAGTATATGTTTGAAGAGTTTTGAAAAAATACGCAAAATTATAATATAAGAGATTTTTATCATATTACGACTGTTACAATTAATATGATTAGATCGTTTTTAACCCTGGGAATCTTTTACATCGTATATAAAGATAAACTATCTCTAGGCTAGATGTGCTTGTCAATAAATGAGTAGAAAAATTACGATTCTATTTAAATTACGCAGAATGATATAGCATATTATTGTAAATTTTACGAGTTATTCTCAGGACATTGATAAACTATATTTTATCATTAAGAACTTTCTATTGAAAATGTTTTACTATGATTACTATTTAAATTCTTTATTATATTTATCACCGACAAAAGAAAATTTGCAAATAATCTAAAAATATAAGTTGACTAAAAAAAGCACTTTATCGAAAGTAAACAAAACATTATGAAATCTATCGAAGCACTTTAAAGTATAAAAATTCAAATCAAAATTTCTTCTTTTGTACGCTACTTGTAAATACAAAGAAATCATAATAAGAACGCAATTACTATAAATTTCAAATAATTTGTTATTTGAAAGATGATAAAACGACAACAAAATTTTTCTTCTATATTATGTTAAAAACCTTCGAAAATTTCAGAATCTATTTCAAAAGAGTAGAAAACAATAGGTCATGACATTTAGTGTTCTTTATAATCACTTTTAAGACCTATGATCCTTTACAAATCTTACTATATAAGGTATCATACAGACAATTTCATTGACTTATTACATTCACTATCGAAATTTGATCTAGATATTTAACATTATAGAAAAAGAATATAATACTTGATAAATTTTTTCTCATCAGTTTATACTACATACAACAAAGATAAAAGAAAAAACTTATCGAAAATAATAGATCATAATAATTATTCTCTAGTTCGTTTCATTCATTTTTTAGATTAAAAATTTCTTTTTTTTTTTTTTTGAATAAAATTTTATAATAAACCTTTCGTTTCGTTGCTGATTTTTTAGTTGTACCCATAACATAACCAGGTGGAAAAATCATTTGTTTAAGTTCATCAATATATCCAACAATTTTACGATTTTGATTTTCAACACTTGGAATAGTTAAATCAATAAATTCATCGGGTTCACCTTTATTTAAAGCTGTTGCTTCAATATTTCTCCATAATGTTTGTAATGCTGGATTTTCAAATTTATCTGGACGATATTTAAATTTTAAACCACGTATAACATTTTTAAATAAATCAACTTCATCATTAGCTGCACGTGTTGTATCATTTTTAGGTAAATTACGTATATCATCAGCATATGGTAAATAATGTACATGAAAACCATTCGATGCTAAACGATCATTTTTAACTTTCTTATTCATTTCTTCACCTTGAGGTATAAGTGCAACTAAAGAAAAATAAATAATAAAAAAAGAAGATTCTTATTGTTTGTTTATTTTTTTTTGTTTACCAAGACGTGGTGGTGTATTTCGTCTAGCTGAAAATTGACATAGTATAAACATTTTTTTTTCTAAACATTTTTTTAATAAAGCATTAAATAAACATGAACTTCCTTCAACATATTTTTCATCTGGATAAATAAAATGACCTGGTTTAACATAATGATGTGGTAATAAACATGAAAGACTTTTAAAACCAAGTAATTCAAAACCGGGATCACCAAATTTTTTTATTGCTTTTATTTCATCAGAATCAAATAATATACGACGATTTGATACATCTAAACCATATTGAATATCTGATGGCATAAGAATTTCAGCTAGACAAAAGAAAAACAAGAGTTTGTTTTAATAATAATTTAAATATATGTAGGAAAAAAAAAAACAAACCTGTTTCAGGAAGATAATGTTTTGTAACAATTTTTGTTTCCAAATTTGTTTTCATATCTAATTTTATCTTGGTTGGTTTTGGACAAGGACGAACCTATTAAAAGAATACATCTGGATTGTATTACAAGTCAATAATCTTGTTTGAAGAATTTTTCTATCAATTAGTAGAACAATAACGAGACTGTTGTCAGAACTAAGTAATAGATAGGCTTTCATTGATGCTTATTTGTATATAGCTATAGGCATCGGAATGTTTTGAATTTATAGTAGGCTTAACAATTTTCAAAAGATTCTTATTGAGAAGTTAAGAATAATGAACGAAGGAATGAGTAAATCTTTTTGTAGAATTCAATTAAAACAAAGTTCAAGCGTATGGTTTAGTTTCAACTATAGAATTATATTATGGCTTTGTTCATGTTGTTGAAAATGATTGTTAATTGTTTTTGGTTCTCGGCTTTTTTTTTGCGAAAATCAAAATTTTTTTTTAAAGTAATGTTATAGTCTTTGAAGCAATTAACAATACATAGAAGTATATTGCAGTTAGGACATGTATATCACATCGAAGACTATGGAATGAGCAAAGAAAAATATGGGGCAGTTAAACACAAAGGAAGAGATTTTGTTGGTCTTTGTGATTCAAACTTTGTCAAAACTTCTTTGATGATATCAAGCCGAAAAGAAATATACTCGTATGACACCATCGAAAAAACGATAAAAAGTTTTTCTAGACGATTAAAAAATATATTACTAATGCTTTTATTCGATAAATAGATTACTTTAACTAACTTTGTAGTTTATCTAACTTGAATTTTTCATACAATTCTAATAACGGAGTACTATTCAATTCATTGGTAAAATATATGGGTCTAATATTTATTTTTTACAAAAGTCGATGTGTTTCCTCATAAACGTTTTTCAAGTCTACTTCACTACAATAATGTCATAACGTATCATTACAAGCACTGAAAAATTTTGATGCACTACATAAACCTAGTACCACGAGAAAATACACATGTTCGAGCGTACACTCAAGCCTTGTTGCTTACTATACAAATAATATAAATTAACATTTTGACAGATGATTTTTCTTTCCAAGCTTTTATAGCCTATTTGATGATTTTATGACAATCTTCATACTAATTAAAGAGAATTTTGTTAGATTATTCAAGAAATATCTTATTTCAATAATCACAAAAAAAAACGAGATAAGAAGATTGACTAATTATAATGTTTTATAATCATATTTCAGAATGATTCAGTTAATTATGAATTTTATTTTGTGTTAGTGAATCTTTTGCTAGATTTTTCTTATTGATTTATATATAAAGAAGACACTCAGTATGTAGCAATTTAGATTTCATATTTGTCTTTTGTTATGTAAAAAAAAAAAACTTAAAAGAATTTAATACAATACCATATTATAAACTGAAACAGAAAATTCCAATGGTGTACCATCAGCTGCTTTTCCTAATGAAAATGGAACTGTACAATAAGCACGTTTTTTATGTTCTTTTGAATAAACAAGTTTTAATAATTCATTTAAACGTCCTGTTGGTTCTTGATTATTTCTTATATCAAGATCTTCATCACTTAACATTAAAACATCTTGAAAAAATTTTTTAAAATCAAATCTTATTATTGTTTCTGTTAATATTGGAAATACTTCTAATTGTATACCAACATCATTTAAATCTTTAGCACGTTGTTTAGCTTGTCTTTCTAATGTTAAATTTGATGCGTGTGGTTGATCATTACATGTAAATATAAATATACGTTTTATTGTTAAACGTTGTGGTGAATTTGAAAATAAATTTGAACATGTCCATAAAGCTTCATTTAATGAATAACCAGTTGCTTGTGTTGAACCAAATAATTCATCATATTTTATTTTATATGTATTTTTATTTGATAATGTTTCTAATTGTATAATACGTTCAGCTGATGGTTGTGCTAATTCATGAAGTATATATATATGTTTAAAATCAAATGCATTAAGACTATTTTCTGTTCCATAAAGAATAATACCACTAAGATCTTTATCATTTGAAATTATTTTTGATTGATAAAAACGTTGACAAGCACGCATAACTAATTGAAAACCAGTTGTTAATTGTGCATCTTCATCATCATCATCATCATTATTAATTGATGAATCTTGTTTCATTTGATTAGCTAATAATTCAAACATTTGTGGTGCACATTCAATTAACATTAATGTACCATCACGAGATGTTGTAATCTAAATAGATATAATAATAATAATAATGTTTATTATATTTAATTAATAAATTAGATTTTTTTTTGTTTGTTACTTGTCGTCCTTGTTGATTATCATCTTGTGCTTCATCATCAGCACTACCACCTGTACCCCAATTTTGATCAAGTAAAGACATCTGAAAACAAAATTTTCAATTAATCTAATATTGATTTTTAAATATTAATGAAATAAAACAGAAGAAGAACAATAGACAAAAGACTAATTTATGATTGGAGAATTTAGATCAGAAAATTTTCATAAAGAGAAGAGAAAAAACAAAATATAGCGAAAAAGAATGACATCTGCTGATGTAAAAAAGAAAAAGTCAGCGACATCATTTGGAAATATTTTTCAATTTGATATCAATGGATAATCTTGACTAATATTCTAACATATTTCAAATTCTAAGAAAAACTCATTTATATTTATCTCTAATCTTTGAAATGATGATGAATGATGTTTTTCTTTTATCTTTTGTTTGTGATAAATGACCGTCATGCTTCATTTGGCATATTTTTTCGTCGAGAACAATACAATCACGAGTTTGTTGATTAATTGCTATTTATTTTTTTGACACGGTTATGATTATGGTGAGGTCAAACATCTATCTGTTTATTGTCAATAATGAGTATCTAGGATAATTTATTCTGCGTCTGACAGAACTCAATTAGACTTTGTGATTAAGATTTTTTAATATCAATTTCGATATTGTTTTTCTTGTTTTTGTTTGGATGTACAAAAATTTTTTTTTTTTCATCATTAAATTTTAATACTTAATTTTTCATTCATTTGACCAATGAGAATCTACAAATACAAGGCTGTTTTCTTTTTTTGAGACTTTTCTCTATTCAATAAAAACTAATTTAATAAAATTCAAAATCTATTTTTATGGTAAAAATATATATATATTTTTTTTTGTTAGTTGTCAAGCAATATATTATAAGTTATATCGGGAATATATAGACAAATATATGTCTTTTGTTTAATATTGGATTGATTAATTGTATAAGATTTTCAAGCAAGTGATAATTGTTGTGGTGTAGCAAGTGGTGTTGTATTTAAATAACTTGTATCAATATCCCAACTATGAGGTTGATCAACTTCTGCATAGAAATGACGTTGTGTTGATGCAATTGTACTATGATAATCAATTATTTGTTGTTCTTGTAATGATGTTTCCAATGTAATTGGTCTTATAAGACGTAAATGATTAACAATATAATCTGGTGGAACTTTCCATAATGCTAAAAGATAACAACCAATTAATACACCAGCACTTCCTTTACCACGAATACATTCAACAACAACACCCTGAAAAGAGAGAAAATATTTTAAAAATAAAAATAAATAAATAACAAACTAAGAATTAACCTCTTGCCGTTGTCGAGCAATTTCCATTCGATGAACAAATTGTTGACATTGTTGCATAGTTGGTGCTCCACCATCAGGAACATTTAATGTATGAACATGTAAATCAGCTCGAGATTGATTTGGTATTCCAGAACTATATGTATCACTTATTGAAATAACTGTATGAATACGTTGTTCAAGTAAATATCGAATATGTGATGCATGAAATGGATGAGCACATATAGCTAAACGTTTATCAATAATCCATTGAAAATATGGTGGCATAGACGCTTGATTATTCATTGTTTTTCTTAAATATTTGTTTCGATGTTTTTAAATGAAATTTTTTTTATAGTGACAACAATACTATCGTATAATAAATTGCTCTTTCTTTATCCTTTACCGTTGTTAAGTTACAACCTCCTTAAAAATCAAATATAAATGATTTTTTTCGAGATTAATGAAAGAATGAATAATAAAAGAGTAAACTTATTAAATATAGATTCATATATCAAATGATTATTTTTATGATGAAGTTACATTTGAACAAATGATAATGAAATTAAAAAGAGGTCATCCGTCATTAAACAATTCATTAAATGAATAAGATCTGAAGAAAAAAAAATTCTTCCATGAAAATGTTTTATTTTATTTTTCTTCTTCGATAACTTAGATATTTTAAGTCTAAAGATTTCAAATTCGATGGACTTTAATTCTGGTTATTCTTCGAAATCTATATCTATTATGTTGTCATTAGAAATTAGTAATACACTCTTCGTAAAATATGATTATAAAGAGAAGGACTAGAGTTTTATTCATGATTAATTAGAAAAGAATAAATATATTCAAAATAAAAAAATGGTTTATATATTTATGCAAGTTCTTTTTGTTTCGATGGTTCTTTTGTGCGTTTATCTGGTACATCGGGTAGTTGTTTGATCATCATTGCAGTTGAATTTATTGAAGATTGAACTTGAACATTTCGAGCTTGAGTTTCCATTGTAATTGAACTTGTAAATGAATTAACAAATTCGTTTACATTTCCACCTGTAAAATGATTATATTTATATTGAATAAAATCACATACTGTTCTTGTTTTTTTTTTATGTTTATCTCCTAGTTGAATAATATGACCAGATATATGAAGTTTTCTTGTACGCCATAATATTTCACTAGCATGTATAGATTCTTTTGTACCAAAATTATTACTTCCATCAGTAAGTATAAAAAGATATAAAGATAATATTTGATTACCAAGTATTATTTTTAATTGTTCAATTTTTGTTAGACAAAATGTAATAGCATCGAATAGTGCTGTATCTTTACCTTCACATTTTAAATTTTTTAACATTGTTAAATGAGTTTCATTGATTATTTCGAAATCGAATCGTTGTAATTGAGATGTATCAAATGTAACTAATGAAACTTTTTCAGTCATTTTATTCAATCTATAAAAATGATATATATAATAAATAATTTTTTTTTTTTTTGTTAAATTATAATCAATAATGTTTACTTTAATTTAAAAAAATCGTTTAAAAACTGTATTGCATGTGTGAATCGACTTTCGCCTATGGCAAAAGGAAGCCAACTATCAGAATACCACATTGAAGTACTAGTATCAAGTAGAAAAAGATAATAAGTAGGAGGTATTTCTAAAGTAAATCGATATTCATCAGCAATTTTTAACAATGTATAATTATCTATTAAATCATTTTCATTAATAATTCGACGACATTCTTCTGCTGGACATATTCTTCCAATACATCTTCGATCAAAGGAAATACCACAAAGTCTATGAACCACGGGATTTGTATATATTTGTTTACAAACTTTACATCTAAAATCATCGTTGTTTGTCGCCATTATGATAAAAAGGTTGATACACACTATGACATTATAACCTTTTCTTATCTGTTTAAACACTTCTGTTTTTTTTTCTTCTTTTTTTTTTATCATTTATGTTGGAAAATGTCTTTTTCTGAGGATGTCATTGATTTAAAATGTCCCCTTTGTCTTTGCCGTTTTTATGATCCAATTATTCTTGATTGTGGACATACATTTGATCGATCATGTATACAAAAAATGATAGATTTAAATGAATTATTCAATCCAACAAGACCAAGTCGATGTCCTCTATGTAATTTTATATTTAATCCAAGAAATCCTTTAATATCAAATAAATCATTAAATAAGCTTATTAAACTTGATTCAACATATGAATGGTTTTTTATTGATATAAAATCACCTGAACAAAAAACAAATGTTCTTACATTTCTCAAACGTGTATTTAATAAAAGGTAAATGAAGAACATATAATTAAATATTTAGAAGCAAAAAAAAACAAAACAAAACAAAAGATTTTTTTTTTTGAATTTTTTCAGAGATATATCACAAATACATCATATTATTTTTGAAACTGATGATAAAAGATTAGAATTTAATTCTAGTATAGATTTTGATCAAGAATTAAAACCAAAATCTATATCAAATTTAAATAATATGCTACAAGATGTTTGTAAATATTTACAACAACAAAATGGTCTTCGCAAAATTTGTATTCTTACTGATGGATTAACAAAACATTCAAATTTAACAAAGATTAAGTCGAATATAATTAATCAACGTTTTATTATTCATATAGGAGATAAAAATATTGCACGGACTCGTCAACTTGCTGATGATATTAATTTTCATTTTGAATATTTCAATGAGAAAACACTCGATATTTATGTACAACATTTTATTATAAATTTTTAATATAATAATTTTCTATAAATTGGAAGAAAAAAAAGTCATAAATATTTTTTTTCGAATATTTTAAAGGTGACTAGTTATACTTGAAAAAAACAAAGCTTCGAATGTCGCAAATGTTACATATTACCTTGACACAAGAATAGGAATTCTGTTCTTGCATGTTGCTCGATAACACATATAGCAAGTAGATATACTGTAAAAAGAACAAGATGGTATCTGAGATCAGTTCAAAGTGCAACAAGGATGTGAAGCACGAAGCTTGAGTTTCGTAACATGAATGGCTTTTCTCCTAAAAATGAGTGTGGGTGTGGGTCTACCGATTGGTACCGAGTTTGACATTGTTAATATGTAAAGGAGAAGCTGAAGTCTAGCAGCACCGAGATTTTCAATGCATATCATAGCGAAACATGTATTACACACCCACACCCTATCGAGATTTGCTGACAAATAGAAGCAATCTTGCAATGATAATTTTTGATTATTTTATTAGAACTCAAATGAATGAATAAGTTATACATAGTATTATAATTAGACTTCTAAAAAAAATCTGTTGTTCAAACTAAACGAAATGTTCGACGTATGATTATGAATGTTTGTCACTAACTATGGTAGTTGCCATTCGCTTTGATCGTCGCGACGACGGCTCAAGCCAACATCTTCGTGTGGTAGAGTGTAAGAGTAGGAGTAAGAGTTTGACCCCGACAGACGATTGTAGAATTGCATTTCCCACGGCCAGCGGCCCTTTTGGCAATAAAGACCGATATTGACATAACCAACCTTGCATTCTTTCAAGCACGCTGTTGCAGTCTCGTCATCTCCAGACAAGCATTCAGATTGATAGCAACCTGCATTAGCCACACCATATGTTGCGCTTCCTTCACAGGCGATCGAATGTTCAGCATCAGCTGGATCATGTTGGGTTGGATGTTTACTAACACCATCTGGACCCCATACCCAAGTAGCGGTTCTATCTTCTGCAATCCAGGACTCCTCGTTTCCATCAAGATCGATCAGATTCTTCCATGTTTGTAAGTAATCAGCACTTGATTCCGGATTGCGAAAATCACCGTAGTATGCACATTCACCACCTGCTGGAGGACTAAATGCATTTCTGTCATGAAAAGAGCCGTGTGCAAGTTTGCCAGCATATACGACTGGATGAGTACCGCTACTGTAAAAACCATAAGATCCAGAGCAACGACCAATTCCACTAGGAGTGCATGGTGCATCACGTGGACCTGCAATGCGAGTGTAATGTTGACCATGTTGATAAAAGCTGATAGCAGCTACAGCACTGCGATCTTCTGTCAGAATTACCATTACATGTTCCCAGTCACCATTATGTGCACCCTCATCTAAGAAGCATGGGTGTTGATAGCCATAAAACCACCAGTAGTTAATACGGATTTGTTTCCCGATTGTACGAATCTGGTAATAAGTTGGTACTGTGCCCTTGGCGAGTGTAGTCCTGTCTGTATTTTCAATTAAGAATGGACCAGATTGATAATTTTTCCAGACTTCATAAAACACCTGGGCTGACATTGGATAACCTTTGGCTGCCCGATCGAACCGAAGTTCTGGTGCAAACGTCAGTACATAGTTGGGAATCGTCATTGCTGATGGCACATTTCCAAGGAAGAAGATGATAGTGCTCAAGATGAACCAACCCATACTGCACCACAAAGGCATATCTCGATGAAACTTGACAACAATACAACAAGGAAGAGAATCCTTAGAATAAAAACTCATGCAAATAGAATAAAAGCTGATGTATTTCGTCAGATATCGACTGATGTGTTTATATTGAATTTTTTTATCATGTAAAGACAATGAACTAGTGAAAGAGAATCCATGTAGTCTGTGATCTTCTCGAGCTACCTATTCAAGCAGATAACCAAACGAGAAAAAACTATGTTTAAATGCGGTTTTTTCGAGCTATCAAACATTTTTAACAGTTTGGACGGTCGTAGTTGCGACGGTTACTGTGGATCCTCGATTTAGCTACAGCCACATCTATACCCTAATCATGCAAAAATAGAACTACTTTACCAACAATAGTTTATTATTGAAATATGATGATCTCATTTCTAACAAAGAAAAAATTACTGTGGATATCAGAGGAATATGAATAGAGAAGAATGATGCCAACACCAAGTGATGCATGCTATATAAAAAAATAGAACAGATGAAGATATTGTCAACTACTGATATTTTAATCTTTCGTAGTCTTCAAAGACGCGTGCAACTATATGATGCATGGCCGCTTGAGAGCGTCACACCTTTTTCTCATTTTTTATCTCAGAAAATTGCCGGAGACGTTCGCCTTGTCCTTTCTACTACTCATGAAGATTTCCATGTTCAGAAAATAGTGAGACTAAAGATATAAATATGCATTTTCATATATATATATATATATACATTATTCTCTAGCCAAAAACATTCAGCTACGGACATTCAATACAAACTCCTATCTATTCAACTAAGAAAAACATATTTTACTTGTCACATGATTTGTTTATTTCAGTTTTAGTAGACAAATGTGTCTTGGCAGCTATAGTGTAAGAAAATATTTATCTAGTCTTTTAAAGACTGTATTAAATAATGTTTGATCAATTTAATATGATCCAAACAGTTTATAAACAAATTGCACTAAAACTAACTGCAAAAAGGCGTCTAAAGTACGATTTTAATCAATAAACGTGTTGAAACGTTTTAAAACAGTGAACACGCTAATTTATTGTTTTTTAACGTTTTTTTTAACAACTTTTTGTCTCCTGAGATCATTCAGTTTGAACTATGATTGAACTTTGGTGTCACGAGCGACTTTTCAGCTGCGAAGCAACGATAGCCCTGAGAATCTTCTCAAAATTTTACTTCAACTACGATTTTGATTTTTTTTTCTACAGGATAAAATTTTACGTCTTGGAGTTTTGAGAGCACATATAAAGTGCCCTAGCCCACAAGCTGAGCGTGAGATCAGAATCAAAATATAATTAGCGCATATTGTAGTTTTTGGTAGGTTCTGCAAATTATCTATTGCATTTCTAGAAATGAGGGTTTTAGTCTAGTGTGTAAAATACAAATAGAAATTCTAATGCATATGGAGTCATCGAAAACGAACTCTTCTACACGGAGCGGTGATAGTTTATTATGTGCTGTAGTAGGATCAAAGAAGAGCCAAGCATCTTATTGAATAGTGTTTTTTTTATCAATATTCACCTGAAGTAATTGTACTGTTTATGTAAATAAAATGACCTGTTTGTTATATGTTTCGACCAAAAACATAGAAACGACTTTTTTTTCTTTTGCGTTCTCATACACATCGATTAGGCAATTAACTGATGTATATGTATGTGCATCATAAGAGAAAAGTATAGGTATGCCTCTGCTTATAACTAAGATACAAAAAAAAACAAAATTGATATGAATGGTTGATTAAGTGAGAAGCCTACCACTACTTACAAACGTATCTTTTAATTACATCAAATTTTAAATGCTTTGGAGACATTATCAGACTAATTATTTTGCCTATAAAGAAGTAGAGGAGCGTCCAACGAAAAAAAAAACTCACCATTTTTCATTTCTACTGTACATTGATGGTCTTGAAGATAAAATTAGACAAAACTCATTAACAAGTGACTGTACTACTATGTATTTAATAGTGAAAATCCCAAATACAGAGGGAAATAAAAAATAGTGATTTTTTTCTAGTTTGAGATTGCTTTTTTTAAGGTGCGAATATAATTTCGCTAATTATATCTATTCAATTTCAACCTATATACTGGAGATCTCGTATAACTTATTAAGATAACAATTAAAGAAATTGTTTATGTATTCATATATAGGAGGTTGTTCTTATAGAGATGAAAACGAATCAATATTTCAACAATATTTCAATTATTGTTCAAAAACATTTTTGATCATTTTCGAAAGTAAACGTATGGTTTGCCGTGGGAATGAAGAAACTGCTCCAGAATATTTTCTTTTACACTAGTTTTGATTAAACATCTGGTTATTGATCCTAGAATTCATCTATTCTGGGTCTAAGATGTTCTTTGTTTTTCTGCTTTTGAAGTAATATTAATGTTAACTAAGTTTGATTTTTACTCATTAGCTAATTGAATTTTTTCTTGCAAAATAAACTGGTTTTGTGATGTCATTCTTTTCTTAATTAGTTGAACAAACGAATCGTGCGTAAAAAACAGGTATTATACAATAGAAAGAGATTGAAAATGTGTTCACATTAAGAGAACCAATACTATACTGTTCTCATCAATTAATAACCATTAAATCTTCACATGTCCAAAAGTCATTTTTCAAATGGAAGAATGATCTATCGACAACAACAACTTCGACTTGAAGAAGCAAGTTCATATCTATAAAAAGAAAACACTTTTTCTTAATTATTTATTCTTGTAACTGAGAAATATTATTTTGATCTATTGATTGTTTGCTTTTTGTTATTTAGATCGAATGATTCGTGTTAAAACTTAACTAATTATACATCCAATCGAATGAACTGATCAAATTCTAACTTTTTTCAATAGTCACTATGAATATTTTGAAGTTTATTAAGTTACATAAGAAGGTATTGATAAAGAAAGAGAAAAAAAAACAAGAAATTTTGTTCGAAATGCTGAAACAATTAAGACAAAAATGCTTTAGTAATCATCGATTACTCATACTGAATTCACTCAAGATATTGCACATCATTTTCGAGTATAATACGCAGAGAATTGTGTCAGAATGTTACCAACATTAATATTAATTGACTCAATTATTGCTAAAAGTTTATATACACGCCCAGATATACTAGAAGGATGATCATTATTAAGAGAAAATGTTTTATTGAGTTCCATTGAATATTCATGGCCACTACCATCAAGTGATGATAGTACAACATCAACAATTTATTAATATGAGTTGAAGATTCTTAATTAAAAGAAATATGTTCTTAAAACTCTAAATATCAGTCCTTAAAATTAGAATAACCAGTAAGAAAAAAGTAAAATAATGAACAACAGTAATCTTTATTTCTTTGGAACTATCGTCTATAACTGATAAATCATTACAAATAGTCACTATAAATTCAACATCAATATCTTTATCATAAAGACTATTATTATCAATCAAGTGATATTTCATTTGATATTATCGAATGTTGTGATGTTTTCAAATGTAAACGGAATCTAGTAAAAAAAATAAAAGGTTCATGAAATCAATGCAATTGTATTAACTTACAATTCAATTTTATTCTTTTCTTGTTTGTACATTAAAAATATCAAAGCATAAACAGTACGTATACAATTAATATGAAGTAGATATCGAAGATAGTTGGAGGAGATTTGTTTTCTGTTAAAGATTTTAACAAAAACACAACCTCTTTTATTTAGTTCCACTAACAAAAATCTATGATGCTGAAATCGAGAAAGTTATCTCAGACAAAAAGACATATAATTATAGGTTGCGTAGAAATTATACTGTACCTGTTAGCTCTACTATGTATAGAAAGAAAGAGACAAGCAGTGTCACTGATGCTATGTGAAAGAACGATGAAAAAGATGACCTTCGTGGGAATCGAACCCACACCTCCTGCTATCTGGGCAGTTGTCCTAAGCCAATTAGACTAGAAGGCGCATCTTAATCATCGTTTAGCGTCCAAGTGATTCATCATGGACGCTAACAGTACCTCTAAGAAAAACAAAATTATGTCTTGTTAACAATTATGACTAAATATATGTACTGATGTCAAAATAGTAGATCACTATTGTGATACAAGATTCATTAAATGTAAGGACAATTTTTTGACATATTGTCTATTTTTACTGACTCGACAAGTAGTGATTGGCTCTTTAAAGTTTGTAAGGACATTTCTCTTATATAATGACTACGTTTTCTCATTGGACCACTAGTGATTGGTTCATTAACGATTTACTAGGACATTTGACTCACATAATGACAACATCTTCTGATTGGAGCATTAACGATTGGTTGCTTAACGGTTTACTAGGACATATCATTCACATAGTCACTATGTTTTCTGATTTGACCATTAATGATTGGTTCATTAACGATTCACGAGGACATTTCATCAAATAGTGTATATATATCTAGGGGCTAACAACAGTCAGGTTGATTTTGTTGTAGGTGTACTGATCAACATAGATAAGTAGCATAGGCACAGCTAGTGCTTAGCTTAACATATTCTTCTACAAATATATATCATTTTTCATATGTATCGTAATTCTAGGATTAACATTCTACTCTTTCAACTTTTCTATCAATTAAATTATCGTTCTTTTCAATATATATTGTTGTTAGTATACCTTATAGATAGTCAATCGTCACTGATCGCATCGATCGGTTTTAACAACAAGAATGAAAACATTCTTGATTGTAAGCCAACACAACATGAGATTGCTACAATTAAAATTTCTTTCTCTTTGAGCTAGAACCTACCTCATCATCACGTATTAATTATGCTGCAGCTACAACTGTTGGTCTGTATAATCAGCATTCAAATTTGCTTATCAATCAAATCGATGTAGCTCAGTCACATGATCATTCATATTCCAAGCACATCAATAAAGGTATATATATAACAAAGTCGAACGAAATCAAACACAAAATACATAGGGATTTCTTTGAATCGAAACTTGCATTTTTTTAAATTAGATAAGCAAACAATTGCTAAAGAAAATCAATTTGATTTAAAAGGAAAAGCAACAGCTGCTCGACGTGAGAAAAAAATTGTCGCATGGATACTAAATATTTTGCTATCACATGTTGGACAAGCATTACTAGTAAGAATATTATTTAATTTATAAGTTTTTGACTGTTTCTCTTTTGTTTACAACAAATCATTGTTTTTTATTTTTATTCTATTTAAATAGAAGAAAAACTTCTCGAACATATTATTGAAGAATTTGGTCGTAATAATATTCAGTATATTTGTGTATCATGTGAGGTAGTAGGTGTTGCATCCAAACAACACCTTCACGTACAAATTATTTGGGCTAAGTCAGTCAACAAAACCAGTTGGTTTTTAGACAAATATACCAGTATCTGTCGAAATCAGGTACATTCTTGATGTTCATTGATTGTTCTTGTTTAAATAGATGTTCATTGCAATTATCAGGTTACAAAGAATAATGCGGCTTGGAATGCCTACATTAAAAAAGGTATAGACATTCTTTTACAACAATCTTTCAATGAATCTAATGAAAAATTACGATGAATTGAAAGATAATAATAAAATATTTATATTTCTTTTATCTAGATGGAAACTACATTGAGTTCGATTCATTTTGTTGTGCAAATAACTGTCGTGATGCATTAAGATCAGCAACACCTGGTAATCCATCAAGTAACAACAACAATCATGCGAATGTATCTGCTCATTTATCACCTGCCAAACGAATGACAGTCCGGGCTCAAGTAGAGGAGCACCGAAAGCAAAAGGACAAAATTGCCGATATTGCTCTCAAGGTTGCTGAAAACAATGTTTCTAAAGCAATGAGATACATAAGAAAGAAATTACCGTACGAGTTTATGCAGCGACGTGACAAGTTAGTTTCATATTTGAGTTCATTTCACACTTTTTGTCAAAAATATAATATTGTATATTTTCTTGTTTCATTTAAAGCTTTCATAAATCATTTACTTACGTCAATAAGGAAGCTCGAGAACGACAAAAAAATTGTAAAAGAATATATTTAGGATTTATCATTTCCAAATTGTACAAAGGAACTTCGTATGTTTTTTCTTGATAAAGTTAAAATTTTTTTCGTTAAATTTCAGTTCTTTTATCAATGACCTACTTCTAGATACTGCTGTTACAGAATGGGTTAAAGAGAACTTTCGTAATCCACATCGACCAAAGTGTCTAATCATCATTGGATCATCAGGGGTTGGTATGATTGTATATAAGGAGAAATTATATGCTTTTGAGATACTGATACTAATAGATATCATTACTTACTCTTTTTAGGTAAAACTTCGTTTGCATTGTCTTTACCAGATGAGGTATATCATTTTAAAGGTATTTGGTACTTGAAGACGTGGAGTAAGAAAGCCAGATATCTTGTTTTCGATGACATACCCTGGGACAAATGGGAGGATGGTAATTTTCCTAGCAAGAAAGACATGCTAACTGCAAATGGGCCAGTTGCAGTAAGATAGTTGTACATTTTTAAGAGAATACGATTGAAAGTTTCCATTTCGTTTTTTCTTTTGACTCATTACAGGTTACTGATAAATATCAACTAAGTTTAACGATTCACGTGACGGTTCCATCAATTGTTCTTTTAAATCCTGGTGATGAAGGATCATTAACAGCAACTCCCATCACCAAGAAAGAAATACAAGAGGCTGATTACTGGGCAAGACGAGCAATAATATACAAAATGGGTAAACATTTAAAACCTAAAATAATAATGATAATAATAATAGGATAATATAGAAAATATGGAGATGTATTGTGTTTCTGATAATTCTAGGCCCAAATGAGTCTTTTTATAAAGTTCAACCTACATCGGCGTCCGGTACAACGGACGCACCTATCGTTGGTCCTAGTCGTCCACTTCTCGGCCATCCAAATGAATTTGAAATGGCCCAACGTGAGTGGCTTGACGCAAACAATCATCGTCGAGCAGCTGTCGTAAATGATTCGTTTGATCGATCATCATCCATACCAGTCGAGGGGCTCTCTGATGAATCCGATATTGAAATGTTTTAATTGCAAGTCGAATTGAATTTCTTCATTCACTGTTTTTGGTTTGCTTGTCTGTCTGTCTGTGTGTGTGTGTGTGTGTGTATTTGGGTGTGTGTGCATATACGTATGCAGGCTTATGTGGTTTTTTTATGAAATAGATTGCGTCCTCGATTTTACTATTGTTTGCGAAATAATGTCTTTTTTCTTTGGTTTACTCGTTTTAGTCTGAATGAGACTTGTGTATTATCGTGTTAAAATTGTATTTATGAAATAATGACTATGTAATGCATTGAAGATTCATAATGTTTTTTTTACTATTGCACAGTTTCATCCATAGGGAAATGGTTTCTTTAGGTTTAAACAGTAGAATACAAAAGAAATTCTCGCCTGTCTATATCTTTTTCTTAGGCTATTCTGAACCGAACTATGAGTGCTAAGAAAAATTTTGTTAATTATACTACAGAATTAGATTGACAAGTATGAATTTTCAGAAGATGACAAATCAAGTAGATCTCTTCTGTAAGTGCATGAAAGTGTGCTTTAGAAAAATAGAATAGTGTTGTCGAAAAACTCTAGTTTTGGGGGAGAGTGTGGGTGTGGGTATCGCTCGTTCCTTAACGTGCACATGGACCTATGCCAACAACAACCCACACACTCAAATCTACACGATCTACACCCACACGCACACCCAATTTTTGTTCCATGATTCATTTCAATTTGTATTCAAGTTTCTTTTCAATTGAAATGAATTTAATATCAAAAGAAAGATACTGAATATAGAATTGACCATCGCTAGTTCTGACTTTCTTTTGAAAAATGAATTCTGTTAATAATACGATACATTACTCATTGTGCTTGTTGATTTCCATAAATTATTTTTCTATAAGAAAAGAAAATATCCCATTCTTTACAATCTCCCTCATTCCAAAACATCGAAGTTTTTGCTAAACTTTTAAGTTTTATTTTATTCTCTTGCTCCTTATAGAACAGAATGTCTACCAACCGAATATATGCCCATCTTGGTGGTAATTCAGTATGTTTCTACCTAATTACGAACGATATTCTGGAATGTCTATCATCCTGCAGATTTGCTAGAAGATTCACCTCATTCAATTCGATCTCGTCAACTTTTTTTTCAAAGTATTAAGTCTAATTTCATGAAAAACAGGCTCGTCTATAATTGTTAAATATGTGTCAGATATATATATTGAGCATCACTGACTCTTGCACAGCACGCTACAAACTTGACTGCCATCTTTACTACGCTGAGGAAAATTTTTCTTCTTTCCTTCTTGACGTGATATAATAAGAATCTTCTTTCACATCTAAAAGATGATATCATAACATGTTCTAGTCATGGTTGACATCCACAGAAAGTAGCAATTGGTTTCTGAAGTGAGGAGAACATCTAATACAATAATTGAAATGGTTATTATTTTTAGTGTTGTGTCGTGATCTGTTCAGACTGCTCTTTCTTTTTTTCAAATTAATATTTGTACCACTTACTCGACAAGTTGAAACGGTATCGATTTGCAAGAAAGTCGATCGATGAATTGTTTTACGCGCAAGAATCATAGCAGCAATTTTCAATCTATTTTTTCTCTTTAAAAAGTACACGATATTCAACAGGAAAACTGTAGCTGCCAACTCAGTCAAATTCAATCAAAAAATCAAATTTGATGAAAATTAACTATTGTACACAGTGCACTATTGTTTTTATTAATATTTATTTAACATTCTTGCATCATTTAAATAAAAAATTAATATTGGTTGTTCAACAGATTTATTAACCATCTGTTATTGAAATTCATCATCGAACTCATCAAATATGATTTTTATAGAGTATGTGCGGATGTAGGTGTGATGGAAGAGAAGTTGCATACCTATATACCCATATCCTACACTATGATATCAGTATCTGTATTGATAACACCATTTTTGTTTTTTTTTCATTTACATTTTGGTTTGATTTAAGAAAACTCAATGAGGTCTTTCAATTGATGTATAGAAAACTAGACTATGTCGCTACTATATAGGATAGTGTATTATGGAATGATTGCCGTGGAAGTCTATAGATAGTATATAATAGTGATCAATTCTTTTTAACGAAAGCAAGTTAAGACTATCGAAAAAAATTACTCAGAAAGATTCGATATTAATAAACTTGACAATAAGGATCTACTTGATGCTTGAAAGATTGAAATCTCATGTATTGGGTACATCTTCCAAAAACTGGACGAGCAATAAACTAATCGCTACGAAAATTAGCCGAAAAAAACTTTATAATAAAAATATTACAGCTTGTTTTAGTAGAACATTTTATTTACAAGAAATAAGTTAAAGAGCTTTAAAAGAAGTAATGAGCAGATAACACTTAACAATCTCGATATTACTACAAGTATGCATCGCTTTCCTAATATACGCGTATCTTTAAAAATTAAAATATCTTTTTATCATAAAACTTAACATAACAGAAGACTGTTATTAAGTTGCAATAAAACATTCATCAAAAGCATACTGAAACTATCAAATAATACATATATTATAATATATGTCTGCGTCATTTGATTACACATTCTCAACTAATACTACTGTTTACAAAAATTAGATGAACTCGGTGTTTTGTTGATTTTATCCAGTTCAATTGCCAGTCAATGGCTGTCCAAATAGAATTAATGACAACTACCGTACCGCAAAATATTGAGAGGTGATAGTGAGTATTTTATGTTTATCTGTATGATTTATTGTTTATGGCCAGCTGTCTAACTTTTTATACTGTCTTCATTTTAATCATCTTAAAGCTTGAAAAACAACAAAGTCCACAAAAGTTACTGTCAGAAAATTGTGCTTAATAAAATCTGAGCTAACCGAGATTTACTTATGTTTTATGTGTTCCAAAAGATCATGTTATAGAGTGTTTTCATAGAAAATACTCTATTCGTTTGCTCATATATTGAGTAGATCTATATGAAAAATTAAATTGTTTTAGTTCTCTGCTGAATATTGTATGAACCTATGAGACATAATTATTCCTTACCATTCTTTATATAAGGATATGATTCATGTCGAATACCATTAATGAACTTCCGTGACGAATATCACTTAGTGCTCTTCTCCCTTAGGTATGAATAAATAAATATATTATACAATATTTTTTGATTGTTCATTAAATGAAAAGTGGCGATATTTTAGCAACGCAATAAAACAAGACTGTAATTTTATTCGTTCCAAAAAGAGGTCATTTTTCACTGATTGACGTATTTTTTGCTTGCAATTAATATGTAGTCATAACTTTTTTTGTGGAAAATGTGTTTTGATTACTAAAGTTATCTAACTGAAAAATCATTACCAAAGATGTGGATGAGGAAAAGATCTCAGCAACATGTGCATCCGAGTCCATTTCATTTATAAGAAGTTTGATGATGAAAAGAACATGGTTATCTATTTCTTTTCTTAGTGAACAAAAATAATCTAACAAAATTGTTATACAGGACACTAAAAAAAGAGAATGGCTTCAAAACATTCTTTGTATGAAATTATCTTTTGTAGTTCATAATAAGAGATAGAGAAAGTATAAATGTTTTGCCACATGTTTTTTTCTCTATTTATAGAAAACTAATTAGAAACATGATAGTTTGTAGATTGTTCAGGCCCTACTCGAAAGGAAAGATATCGAAAAATTCAAAAGTTAAAAGCTAGAATTGTTGAAAACTATCTATTCGAAAAGTATTCATGATGATGTCATTAGCATATGATTGACGTTAAATTGTGAGTGGGCCTGAGTATTTGGATCTTATCTTCTCCTGTTTCCATACGCTTACTGGTTTGTATGCCGAAACTTAAGTAATATTGATCAACTGATTTATCGAAAACTTTTTTACTTATCTTTCATCCATTGATTGTCAAATAAATAAATTTGGTCCAATTTAAACTACTTATCTTTTTATATATCCAATAAAAAAAAACATGCTGAAGTCTCTGTCAACATTTTATCTTTTGATCTAAGTTGAGACTAACGAATTTGTACAATATACCTATAAATGACAGAAAATTGTTTTCATAGAAATTCTGTTCAACATTAAATGATTTTGCAAATGTTGTATTATTGATTTCTATTTTTAAATAACATTGATTTATTTTTATGAATAAAAAAATATTATTGTCCATGAAAATTCCATAAGAATATAAGATTAAAAAATATATTAATAAAAAAAACAAAGAACAATAAAAAGATGAAAATAATTATAAAACGTGTCTTACGTTGTACTTTTCTCAATCGAAATAAAACAAATAATACACAAAAACTAAGTATTAAAATCAATGTTGTCGTATTATAATCAATAGAATTAACTGTTTGATTAATATTTTGTATCGATGATACATAAAGTCTGTTATTCATCTTCACAGTTATCATTTTAGTAGAAAAAATTACACGAGACGAACTAATTGTGCGAGAAGTAGTAATAGAAGATGGTGATGATGATTTAGTGTAATATTCTAAATACAAATAGCCAAAATGATAAAATTAATAAGAAAATAATCCATACGACTTACGAAATTTTTGCTGTTTTTGGAATTCTAGTCTTATTTCCAATGTTAATTCTCTTATTAAATGATTCGTTTGCTTTCTGAGTTCAATTACATTTGAAGAATTTGATAGTAATTGAAAAATAGTTTTTTTATTTTGTTCCAATGCTGCTTCTAATCTTAAATGATGTTGGCTTTTTGTTATTAATTTTTTCACTGGAGCTATAATAAAGAAATAAAAGAGATTTTTTTAATGATTTTATTTTTTATTTTTCTTCTTACATACGTTCAGGTAACTTATAAGCATGATCAGCAAGTTTCATTATTAATAATATAATTAGTTTAGGAGCATGTTGTTTTTGACATTGTTCAATAAGATTGGAGAAACGTTGACGTAATGAAATACGAATAGTTGATGAAAATTGACTTTTATTTCTTTCAAATTTTCGAAGTAAATTTATTAAATATCGTGCGATATTTCTCATACTTTGATTCTTATGACATAACATTTCGACATCAATCAATTCAATGGTATTATTATTTTTTAAACTTTCATTAGCCAATCTAAACGTGAATTCAATAAATAAAAATTAATCGAAAAACACTTTGTTAATTTTATTGTTTCTTTTTGTTAAGATTCTTTCAAAAAAATCGATCTTGAACCAGATACATTCAGATTGCATGCAATTTTCAGTATAAATTAGGGCTTTATTAGAGAGAGTATGATAAAATTGTCAACCGTATATCATGACATTTTTCGGGAAATATTCAACAGACGAGAGTGAAAAATAGCTTATTTGGCAATAGGTTGCAACGGCGAAAGTGAATCACCGTCACCGTTTTCATCGGTTCGAACCGGTTTATACTAGCTTATACTAGGGATGTACAGTTCACGCTTATGAACATGAGCGGTTTTCTTGATTTGAATAGAAGAGGAAGGTTACCGTCTTTTATAAAGCTTGACCAAAAATAATCAGGGTCGAGGAATCCGAATCTGTCATCAGTTTCTCAAAATTTTGAGTTTGATTTTTTGCGGAAAAATATTTTTACCAAAAAATGTTTTCTTATAAAGAAAGATTTTTTTAACACAAAAAAAAATATTCTTTTAATAAAAAACATTGGTTTACAAATATTTTTTTCACTACGAAGATGAATTTTCTTAATAAATCAATAACTTTTCTTTTTGTGAAATAGTTTTTTTGTAAAAACTTCAAACTCAAAACTTTGAGAAACCGATCACAGATTCAGACTCCTGAACTTCAATTACCTCTAGTCAAGGTTTATAACAAATGGTAACCTTTCTCCGTTATTCGAATCAGGAAAGCCGCTCACGCTCATGAGCTTGAGCTGTACACCCCTACTACAAACACGTATTAGTTGATATAACCCGGTATAGGTCGGTATTAGCCTAATATCAGGTTATATGGTTTATCATTGGAAAGGTTACCAATGAGGAACTGTTACCGATTAAAACGGTTATCGTCACCGTCGCATCCCTGTTTGGCAACCTACAATTTTCTGTGAGCCTTCATTTTATATACTTAATTCTTTTCTTATTTAGAAAAGCATACCAAGATGCAGGGCATGATAAAGCCTTTGTTTTAAATTCTTACTATTTTAGCGGTGAAAAATTTAATATCTCAAAAGGCTCTCAAAAAATGGCGTTTTAATTATAAAAGTACTTTTTTATATACTTAGGTCATACCAAAAATAGTTACGGAGACACTTCAATTCTTTATAAAAAACTTTACGAAACTTTCTTTCTATATAGTCTGATAGAGAAAAGAATGCTCTATTTTTCTATGCTACTTGATCATACTTCAACTAACATCGTAATAATAAACTTTTGATAAGACTTGTTTTACTATGATATGTGGCTAGTAGTATCAGTGCCTTTTTGATATTTTTTAAATAATTTTTGATGCAAACAAGATAGAGAACAGCGGTTTTCATTGTTCGAAAGAGGAGATCAAGATACATCGAATCATGTATTATACGTTTTCCTAGTGCATGGTCTGTTGTTTGTTTAATCAGTTTTTTAAGTGTGAAAAAATGGTTTCTTATCAAAAAGGAAACAGTAAAAAATTATTTTACAGAAATTGCTAGAAAAATCAGTTAAAACTTCGACTAGGATACCTATTACTTCTGAATAATTAATTCTAAATCTCTAAGCCTTGTACAGCTTTCTAGATCTTCCATTGGCGGTTTCAATAAACACTTGATAATTGAGAAGTCATATTGTAAACACCTCACGAATAGGTTTGTTTTCAAAAAGGTTGATTGAAAACCTTTTAGAAAATCGCGTCAAGAAAACCTACAATATATGAATCGACGCATATTCATCTCCTTTTGCGAACGATGAAAACCACAGTTCTCTATCTTGTTTGCATCAAAAGTTATCCAACAAACTATCCACTGAATAGGCACTGGCACTACAAGACACATATCATAGTAAAACAAGTCTTATCAAAAGTTTATTATTACGATGTTAGTTGAAGTATGATCAAGTAGCATAGAAAAATACAGCATTCTTTACTCTATCAGACTACATAGAAAGAACGTTTCGTAAAGCTTTTTTTTTAAAGAATTAAAGTGTCTCCATAACTATTTTTTGGTATGACCTCAGCAATATTGAAAAAACTTAACTCCATAAACAATACTCTGTCATGTCCCACATCTTGGCATGTTTCTTCAAACAAATAAAAAAAAGCCATTGACTACAACAAAGCTCTTTCGAGAACTCTTGGATGTCCGATCAGAAAAAAAGCATAAATAGAGAAAAAACAAAAAAGATTTTTTTTTAGGTAGATGGTGACAGAAATCATTAAAAACTTTTAGAAAAAAAAAGGGTGCCCAAGTAAAAAATCATACCGTTTATGATAGATCAGACTTCGAGCTATCTTCCCACGTATTTATCTTAATTTGGATAATTCTGATGAAAAATGACTTTGTTTAGCGGGAAGCCTTAACAATGTTAATTAACTTAAGAATACGAACATTTTACGCCATAATTTATGTGTGGTACGGTTTTTAACAGGATGCCATAGATTATTAGGTTTTTTGGATATATTTTGAAAAGAATAAGATGTTCGAAAAACAAGAGTACTTAATTCAGTTGGTGTAACTATAGTCATGTTTAAATGCATAGCCAATGTATGGAAGAAAAATTCATGATATGGTACTTCACCTAACCAACGAACATAATCACCAATAGCTATTAACATTCGTTGACTTAATCCTACTACATTCACCATTGAACGATACCAAGGTGGGATAAGTTTTCTGAATGCCAGTCGCCAAACCCAAGTTGATGTGTTACCTAATAAATTAATATGATTACGTTGAACAATAAGATCACTAGTATTCGAATAAAGTTGATGTAATGAACGAAATGCTTGTACACTTGGAATAAAAACATCATCTTCAACTAACCAAACAAATGTATAGTTATTATTGAATAAAGTAAAATAGAAAAGTGCTTTATCCCATGATGTAATTTGTCGCCATTTAGATCCTAAACTAATTGTATTTTGATAACCATAATAAATACATTCTTGATTTGAAATTTGAATTAATCGAACATTAGATGAAATATTTCTAGCAGATACATTAAAACTATTATCGTCAATCATAATAAATACATCAACATCATATTCTATTGCATCTTGAGCCAATTCTTGTGCAAATCCAAGTGTTGCAGATGTTAGTCTACGTGTTAAAAAACAAACAGCAGAATTTCCTGCTTGAATGTTCGTATGCTGGTATAATAGTAGTAGTAGAATTAATAATATATAGACGGTCATAGTTCTAAAATGAATTACTGTTATCTTTTACAGTCTCATTCAAATCTATCATTGGTAAACGAAATTATTTATGACAAAGTAGAGTGCGAAAATAGTACTAAATTACAACAAAAATATGCACAATTTTATGATTTAATTCAGATCACTTTTAACTCTATCTGAATCTTTCGACAAGTATTATCATCACGAGAAAGATTAACAAAAAAAATTACACATAATGATACAAAAGAGAGAAAATATTTCTTCTCTCTTTTGTATCAGTATGTGTAACAGTTTTTATTAGGGGTTCTTTTGGAGAAGTATATCAAAAAAAAAAAATGAAAACAAAAAAGTTAGAAGATGGTGTAAATAAACAACTTACTGTTAGTTTGTGTTCTACTGGTGTCTAATGTTGCCTTACGATATTTCTGGTAACTGTTCATTGTGTAATGAGATTATTAGAATAAGAAAGAAACATAGTCGTCGACTATTAATAAGATTGAAAGGATAGCTGATTTTTTTATTATAGATATAATAGATATATTTACAGATTTTCCTTAAAAATTTAATGATAATTCATTTAATTGATAACCATCAGTGATAATCCATGTTTTCTTGTGTCGAATAAAGGCAAGCTTTTACTAGTGTTCGATTTAGACATATGCTATCACAAATAAATGCTGGTGCTTAATGTCGACCAAAAACGATAGTGACCAATACAATACAATAAAGTATTAATACACTAAATGAATACTATACAAACATAATGAAATTCATCTGATGGAATTACTAGATGATTTATCATTAACTATTGCAAAGCAAAAGAAATAAACTTTGATAATTAACATGAATGATGACTTTTATTTCTCTTTCTTTTCTATTGTCTATAATACTATTCATGTATAATTTATATGAAAAATTTTTCTCTATACTTCATATACTAATAAACTATCGACATCTGAATAATCTAACCTATGCTATGTTAATATTTTCGACAGTTTTTTCAACGTAAGTATCATTAGATGTTTTCATCGTTCAATACTTTCTTTTTCGACCTTTTTAATATTCGACGTTTCTTTTCAATATTTTTAGTATTCGACATGTTTTCTTCGATGTTTTTTGTTTCAGTCTTTTTAATACCATTCGATCAATATATCCTTTGTATTGTACAATTGTTTCTGATTCAATGTGAACTTTCGTTTAATACAAAGTACGTTTTTTGCTCTCAGAATTTATAAGTCATTAATTTAGAGTAAATAAGCTAATTTAAATAACAGCATAATACTAAATAGAATTAATTTTTTTCACGACGGAACGTACCCAACTATCGGGTGTTATTCGGTCCCATATTTTGGCTATGAATAGAAATGAATGAAAGTAAGAAAACTGTAAATGGATTGGGCTTCATGCGGCGCCCGACTAGAGTTATGACCGGTTTATTAGGTTTTAAGCCTTTGGGAAAACTACTCATGGAAAACTATATTAAGAGATTGTCATCTGAAATTTCACCCATGGACAGAAAAATGAATGGATTTTTCTTCAGAAATCGAGCGTCTAAAATAGTTCGATTCTACGACTTATTTTGTTATATATATGCGTTATCTCAAGAAGAATATATTCATTTGCACTCAACATTTTTAGGATGTTTTACTGGCTGCATGAGCTGTTTATGGGTAAAATTTCAGATGAATATCTTGTAATTGAGTTTTCCATGCAAAGTTGGGGTGTGGGTGTGGGTGTTGTTCTCATATTATTCTACACCGACACCCACACCGTTACCTTGGTGTTTTTTTCTCTGGATTTTTGAAGCTGCGCAATCGATCTGCCGTTTATTACACAGGTTTTCAGTAGTATGTATCGTCCTACAATGATTCACGAGAATGTTTTGGTAGGATTGCGTGTCATATGGCTTATCGAGACGAAGTTTCTTCTATATAATTGTTGGTATAAGTTAGTAGATATAAAAATTAAGTTTGGTACGTATATGCTTCTTTATTTCATAGTTTTGGTAGACTTTTCATGTAATTCGCTTTGCTTCTCTGTTATTTCAGACTTTGTTCGCTTTGATTATTATGGAAAATATGTAGAGAATAAATTGTAATCATCTAGTTTGATGTTGTTGATTGAATGTATATATGAGAATCCGAAGTATTCCTTCATCAGGAGTTAACGTTACAGCTCGCTTATTGAAATGATAGGATGTACTCAATGTTGAATACTTTATGCCTAAATCATTGATTGTCTGATATTGTGTATTTTGGTGTATGTTCTTTTTAATGACATATTACTATATTGACTAATATTCTTCAAAACTTGATGATACATGGTATTGTCTTTTATCCTATCACCTTATTGAATAATTGAACTGAGTAGATTCGAGAAAATTGCAATATTAAATGTGTGTTATAATGTCGTGTGTGAGTGTTTTGTAGTTGTTTTGTAATTGAATAGTGTGACACAGCATGTATTTAGTCAGAAACTTCACTGGATGCGTACATCGTTGTAATGAAAGTTGTCTAAGATCGGTTTTTTAAAATAAATATAATGAAAAAAATGAACATCATTTTAAATTGATATACAAAGATTGCATAATTTTTGAAGATACTTTGGGTTATTCGAGCTTTTATTGATTATACAATTCTAATATTGTGTTGGGATATATGCCGGTTTTACTGCAGATCTTTTCATTGTGTTAATGTATTATCTGAAATAGAAACAAATGATATTATATTGGCGTTAAATACGATCCAATAGAGAAAAATGAAACTTCATCCAATTTGAGCGAATTTCGAAGCTTAAGGAAGCTTGCTGAAAAATTGTGCCATACAGAATTTTACGAAGACTCAGAGAGTAGAACAAATACTTGAACGTTACGAAGTTTCTTTTACAAAAAAATGAGTTGCACACTATCATTCTCTTTGCCTAAAAACTAGTTGTTGGTCAGAGTTTTGGACGACATCCAACATGATGTCATCAAATTTGCGCATAGGATATGTGTGTGAGTGGAGTGGGTGTGCCTAAATAGATAATCTACACCCACATTCACACCTAAAATGATCTTTATTAAACGAGGCGCTTCTATATCAGAAGGAACTTGTTGTTGCGCTGACCATTTATATAAGGCAAATCTTAGCGACGAAAGTCTGTGCCAAGTAAATGGTTCTATCTTTGATCGTCTTGTTCTTAACTATAACGAAGTTCAAGGTCTCATCGAAGATTTTCGTTCAACTATTCAATCTTCAAGAATGTTTGATTTTGATGATGCAACCTACCATCCGGATGAATCTTACTTTAATATTACCGGTTTAAAAGAAGGTACTTAATTCAATTAATTTTGTAGTTTTCGTTGGTTTTGAACAACGAAAATTGAGATGCTGGTTTCAAAGAGAAATCACAATAAAGAACATTTTTATCCATTGGCCTGATAGCTTATGAAAGTTGCTCTTTTTACTTTTTAAAATAATAAAAATTCAGGTGTTTCACAAGCATATAAAAATTTACCGATCAACGTATTTATTTCTTTTAAACTAGAAAAAAATTTTGAAATATTTTTTGCTCCTTGATTTACTATATGAGTTCTCTTCGGATGCATTGTCATTTAGAAACATGTTTATATTTATCATATACAGAGGAAAAAAGAAATTATAAGAGAAAATTATTCCTTATTTAAGTGATACACATAAAGAATGTGTAAAGTATGACTGCATGTGTTTGGTGGTGTTTAAAGATCATTATTTTTACACTTTTGCCTATTTTATAGCTGAATGCGGAACCTTTCTTTAACATCTAAGATCAATGTAACAGTATCATGTACGACCCGTAAGAGTATCATTAGCTGTATCTTTGACCAAAATCTACTTAGGCTTAAGCAACAAAGTGTTAGGCTCAATGTTTCACTTAGATCATAAACGTTCAGTTTCTCGTGTGATTCATTCTGTGTGAAAAGCAATGATGGCTGGTTTCGTTCAAGAATATCTTGGTTTCCATCATATAAACCACCAAACTGTTATTGATCACCATACGACTGCCATTGCTAAAGGACTACTCATTGATTCTCTGAATCAATTAGCTATTGTTTTAGATAACACATATTTGTACGTGCAAAAATCAACTAGCAATGAGTTTCAATGACGTTCTTATTCGCTACACAAATATCGTAATCTCGTAAAGATGATTCGAAATTATTTTCCAGTAAATATAATACATTTTGAATCATTTTTATTATAGCCTACACTCTAAAAATATGTTTTCCCAGAAACTGAAACCTCTTCGGAAACCCTTTCGGAAACCTATAAACGTATCCGAAAGGGTTTCCAAACTCATGTTAAGTTTCTAAAAGTATTTTCAGGGTTTCCGAGCATTTGGAAACCTATGGGTTTTCGAAAAATAGATCTGGAAACCCTCAACTGTTTTCTCAGAAACTCTCGTGCTATTTTCTAAACCAAAAAGGTATCCTTGGAAACCACTTTTGATTCAAAAATCTTCTCGAGAACCTCTTAAGGTTTTCGACAAATCAAGCATGGTTTCCAAACATCTATCGGAAACTCTTCAAGATTTTCGAATTTTCCGAAAACCCTTGCGTTCTCGAAACAAAGTGTCGGAAACTCATCCAGTATTGTGACACACCGAAATAGCATTCGGGTATCTTCTTTCCGATTCTCATGTTACGATTGTTATTTTAGAAGCGTAGGAGTTGCTCGGCATGCATGATATAAAAGTTATTCGATTTATGTGGAACTGTTTTGTCAAAACATTAGAACTTTAAAAATTAAGAAAAATACTCTGTTTCTGAGAGAATCTCGACTCGTTCTTACATCTTTCAGTACCTAAAAACCTGAATTGATTATGACAAATTTTACTGTAACAACTGAAGAGCTGCACTAAATCGTCCGATCATTCAAAGAAGGGCATCTGTCTCCTTCTTCATTCATTTATGTTTCATCCAAGTGCAAGCATTATCATCCCTGCCAACAAGTTACAACGAAATATAGGGCAAGTTTCGGCCGTTTGATGATTCGTTCAACTGATTTATACAGAAGATTGATAGGAGAGGAATACTGGATAACATGAAGAAATCTTCATTTGTGAGTGAATGTAAAATCAATATCGGGTGTCTCGGGATGTTTGAACATAATTTAGTCTCCATATATCTTTACAATCGTAAATGATCAAAGCTTAAATTTTCTCAAAACATGCGTCCTGATGTTTTGGATAATAGTCAAGAAAAAGATTCTCTTGACTTGTGCTAACAGATTTAGAGAGCGCTAAAAGAAAAGGTGTAACAGATGCTGTAGTTTCTCATTCTGATATCCATGTAAAGCCTTAAAATAAAACACATTTAAACTCTAAATCGACTCCAATGTACAACAACTCATTGCTGAATACCATTATGCCAATAGAATGAGCATCTTGAGATTCGAAATTAGTCGGAAAAAATTAAGGTCTGCGAAACGTGATTGTTGTTTAGCTAAAGAAAAAAAATTTTGGACATTAAGAAACTATAGACTCTCATACACCTTTCCTTTTAGCTCTTTCTAAATCCAATAGCACAAGTCACAAAAATTTCTGCGTCCACCTATTGAAAAGAATACCACGCCGTATCGTTTCAAAAATAAGTCGACATTATTATGAATCGTCTGTTTGAAGATATAAACAAAGTAGAATATCTTGGAAGCTTTCTGAGAAAAACGGTAGATCTTTATTTCGCCACACCGCAAGATATAGTTTCCCCAACTGAAAATGCGAACGCGAAAACTACACTTCAACAGTAAGAAAACAAAATACTATAAAACTCTAAATTACATCAACATTGTGCTTCGACAGCAATATGAAAACCAGAAGTCAGACTGCCTTAAAGACTTTGACTTCAATACACAAAAAGCGTTCATGACTATAGACTCCACTTGGCCTCATGCCTCGAAATTCCATAGGACTTAAGATCTAATGACATTCACTAACTTCATGACAATGCCTTTGAGAGACATGAAGGCTCAAAAACTTTAACTGGCTTCATGACGGTAGCTTTGCGAGATGTCACGACTCCAAGACAGAACATTGACTTCACGATTTTTGCTCAAAAAAATAAACATAATGACTCGATGAGTAAGATTGACTTCGGGATTATGATATCCCAATTCAGGAAGATGACAGGACTAAGACTAACTTATTCAGCGAGTCTTTCCGAGGAAGACATGAAGACTATAGCAATAAGACTGACAGTGCGATGCCAGTTCTACGAGACATGAAGACTCCAGAACCCAGACCATATGAATGACATTCTGTTTAAAAAACTTTCAACTTTTACCACTTTCATTTATTTCATTACCATGAATTTGGAAAGCCAGTACACTTGATGAATTTCATTACCTTCATATCTCTGCCTTTCACAAAATCGGGCACATTAACTGACATCACGTCTCAGTCCTTGGTAAAATTAAAGACTCTAGGGCTTCCATTCACGATATGACTCAGACACCACCAACAGTCATATACACTTGACGACTTTCACAAGTTTCCTGATACTCGCTTTAATAGACATGAGCACTAGAGGATTTTCCACGAAATGAATGTGCTAACATTAGAGAGCCTTTCATGTCTGCTTATCCTATGCAAACATCTTCACCAAAATGAAACTCAAATCAAAATAAAGGACATAGATTATGCGGCTAGAATCAGGCGACACATACAGATTAACGAGTTACACTGAGAGGATGATACATGTATGGCACGGAATAAAGGCATAAAATAAGTGGATAAAATACAGGAATACATATACATTAAGGAGTTAGAATAAGGGATTAGACTAAAGGGATAGATATACAGTAAGGAGTTAGAACAAGAAGATACATATATAGATTAAGGAGCTACAATAGAACTATAGAATAAGAGGATCGATGTAGATTAAGGACTTAGAATAAGAGGTTTAAAAGAAGAATTAAATTAAGAGGCTAAATTACGGGAGATAGGATAAGGGATAAGAATAGATTAAGGAGATAGAAAAAGGGTTAGAATGAGGGAATCGATTAAGAACATAGATTAAGGGGAGAGAATAAAGGGATTTACAGATTAAGGGAATAGATATAGAATAAGGAGGTAGATTAGGATATTCGATTGGAATGATAGAATAAGGGGTTAGATCAAGGGGATCGAGATAGAATCAGAATTTAGAATAAGGCCACAGATATAGGTTAGTGAATCGTTTTTAGGTAGCTGTCGAGAACCTATACAAGTGTTTTTGGGAGTCTCAAACCTTCACTGGATTTTTGAGTCTTGAGCCTTTTTCATTGCTCTGGAAGGTTTTCAAAAGCTCGGAAAGCCTTTTTCGAAAACCTATAAAAGGTTTCATATAGCGACAAACCCGAAAACCCTCTATAGGTTTCCGAGAGTACGTTTTTTTAGAGTGTATGATCGTTGCAAGTATTTATGGTTATATTCTAAGTGTTTTTAGTTCTTTCCTGATTTATTTGAGAAATAACGATGCGTCAATCATCAAACATTGTCTATTTGAACATAAACAAGGGATTCTGAAATGGTTACTTGATGATGACGTAATGATACTCGACAGAAGTTTTCAGGATGCCATCAGCTGCATAAAGATGATCTGTTTGCAGCCTGTAATATCCGATTTTCTAACAAAAGGAAAGAAATAGTTGGATGTTACCCAAGCCAATCGTACACACTGTATTACAAAAGTGAGATTGGTAGTTGAAAGTGGTGAGAATCAATTATTTCTGCTTGTAATTGCTATGCGTACTCTTTTTTTTGTAATATTAGTCAATCGAAAATCTAAGCAATGGCGATTTTTAGCAAAAACAGCTCGTATATCTAACATAAAGTTTCTTTCAGATTACGTCAGAATGGTGTATGCACTCAATATGTTATATCTTTTGAATATTTCGAAACTAATAATATGTTTCTTAATAAACAAATGTCGATGTCCATCTATGAAAGACAGTTCCATTGGAAAGTAGATGGCAAGAGAAATGCTGAAGCTGCTCCATTACAAAAATGTCCAGTAACAGTACGTTGAGAATCTTGAGCAGAACAAACCTATTAACTAGAACAAGTACGATGCTCAACACTGTTTATTTCCTAAGCTAATCGAACATGATGTTCGTAACATCACTTTTGGTAGGCAGATGTATCTTCTACTATGTGATGAGTTTTCTGTTTTTTTTTAAAGGAGTGTTTCAGGTGAAGACCTCAAAAAGTTATATAATCGAACATTTGAGAAGTTCAATTTTAGAGAAAGATGAACTCATGTTTGAAGTACAGTGTGACAATCATTTTCTAGATCTCATACGAGGTCAGTTCTAGTCCAGGCATTCAAAATCTGCTCAACAAAATACTACTGCGCGCTTCAACTCTCTTGCAGAACAACCGACTCAAGGATGGCGCTACACATGTCTCACACATGCATGTTAACTTGGCTGCGGTTCTCATATCACTGCCCTTTTCTGAGACCTCCATGTCAATGGTGCATGAACACCAGCGTCACATCCTCTCTCGGCCAGTCACTTGCTCGAATATATCGACGATAGTACTGTATATACCAAGACCAATGAATCCGAAGATGATGACAATGATCTTATGTACACAACAGCCAGTGACGATGAAATTTAGTAAAACAAGAAATAAAGTTCTTGCTATTCGCATTCTTTTCTTCAGTATATCCTTTTTTATCGTAATAATTTCAGAAGTACTACAGAAGACAACAGCTACATGCTTTATAAATAACGAGGATTAATAGTGGAGTATATCAATCCAAAATATCTGTCGTTCAATCACTCACTAAAAGTAGAAATAAACCCAATTAATGAACCAGTTATTCGATAGAGTACGTCGAACCCTATTTGGAACACAACATGGGGACACTTTCTGTGCGAATCAAGGCTCGAATTACTTCTCGCCTACCCTATGGTCATAGGGAAAAACTGGTGTTTTCAACTTGTAAATGAATGATTTGAGATACCGTCAATCTGATGTCACCATTCCATAGAGCACATCGAACTCTACTTGAAACACAAAAGAGAACACCTGGAACGTTTCCTAGGCAAATTAGGGCTGGAAAAACTCGAATCCAGTGCTAACTTCACCCACTTTATTTCAATACTGTTATTTCTTTTTGGAATTTCCAACTTCTAGAGCAAAAAATGGTATCAACTGTATACTAATACATGACATTGAAATAACAGCCACATACCACTAATTTCAGGCATATTCATGCGAAACTACGTCTACCATTGTCTCTCAACTTATTTTTCAAAAATATACATCTTGTTTGTTTTTACGTCTTTCTACTACGCTTACCTTCAACATTGTGAAGAGATCACACATAACTGATGTCTATCATTTCATGCAAGAGAAAGAAAATACCGATGATCATATCTTGAGATAAATAATGAAGAGCTTAGACTTAGCTTTGTCAAATTTCGAACACATATGAATTAGTATCACAGCTAAAATCAAGATAAACTATTGCTTACCTCTTCTAATTGACCATGAAAAATGATGAAATGTATCCATACTCCATACTCGAGAAGATTTTGTTTTCGAGAAAATGTAGCGATTAGTCATCTATGTGTCTTTGTGTGATTTAAATAATATTGAATAACTGAACACACTATCGATGTGATTTTCATCTGTCTTTTTTCTGCAGCTTACTATCATAGATCTAGTATCTTCACTGATACTCTAGCTTCACTTTTGATATATGTATTTTATATTATTCATTGAGATACGAAAAGGCTTCCTTTGATGCGATTGTTTGGCCACATGGCGGTGTAACTATATGATGGAGTGATTTGCGATATACAAAGGATTGATTTGTATGATAGAAAAAACATTACTGAAGCGTGAATACAAGAAAAAAATAAAAAAAAGCACGCGTAATCCTCACCTTTGTCACATAATATAACTAAAACAGTGAGAAGCTTCTTACTATCGAATATCATTTTATATTAACTAATTTTCATGTTTGGTTCTTTCTATGTGCAAAGTTACTTGAGATCCATAAGGTAAGAAAATGTTCTCTGCTCATAAATCATGTAGGATAATATATTCGTTCTAGTATTATTGTTTAATCACATGCGATATGTTAGCTATTCTTGCTACACACGTATCTATGAAACTTTAATATCTTTACAAGTAGTAATAGTGTTACAAAAGCATGGATACCTAAGACGTTAATAAATTCAATGAACTGATGTTTAAAAAAAATGTACTCTTCTAATGCTGAGTATGTCAAAAGTCTGATCGAAGAAAGAAACATGAATATTTGTTTAACCATTCAAACAATTTACGTGAGACTTTTATAGTTTGATTTTATATTCATTGAAGTTTTATTTTATATAAATTGGTCTCTAATAGATATGCAAAATGACCATTTATAAATGCAATGTACTAAATCTATGCTTTTTGAAAATATCTATAAAAATATTATATAAAATTCAGTTTGAAATCCTTTGGATTCTCGTCTGCATTTTCATTTTCATTTTAACAAGGCCTTTAACAGATGTCGTAGATTCATGCAATTATTGAAATTATTATACAATCTTGAAAGACAACGTTTCTTGTGTGGCGTTAGAAAATCAAGTGTTGGAACAGTTTTTTTTTCGTGGTAGCATTATCAATGGAGAAAAACACTTTCGTACGCTTTAAACCGTTTTTTAGTTCAGGAGTAAGAAGATTATGTTAGATGAACTCCCTATTATTTCTCAAAGATGAAATATCTCTGCATTTTAGCTGTGAAGTCCGTCAACTTTTGGAGAACATTTATTCAAGCATATGCAATAGAAAAGACAATCCATTTCAATGGGCATTGTGATCAGCTGAGCTGATGCGACTCACTGTTTTTTTATAGAAATACGTAGAGAATAATTTTATAAGACATCTATCAAAAATCTAGTTCAGTTGAAAGTTGAAAACAATAATTAGAACAAAAAGATTTCAGACTAAATTTTACACGGTAGTTTTTACAGATATTTTCAAAAAGGAAGGATTTGTATATTGCATTTATAAGTGATCATTTTGCACATGTATTACAGACAAATTTATGTGAAATAAAACTTCAATGAATACGGAATGAAACTATGAAAACCTTACGTAAATCGCTTAAGTAGTTAAAGAGATATTTACGTTTCTTTTTCGACTGGACTTTTGGAACACTCTGGATACCCGTTGTCATAAATAGTCTATAAAGCAAAAGTTTTTAGAAAGCTTCGTATCTCGAAGCGACTTTGGTCTGAACTACCAAATATTTTTATGGCCGCTAGTCTAGTTAAAGCTTTCATATATGCAAGATTTGCGAAAAGAATTCGAAAAATCGATGTCTTAGAAGGCGTCTTGAAACTATGCATATTTAAAAATTTCATAGCTTACTCATATCCCAATAGGAATCACAGTCATTGCAGGAGAATTACTAGCACCCTATTCAATTTAGACAAATGAATAAAAAGAACGCTTAAAAAGAGGACTAAGTTTTAACGAAAATAAAATCACACAAATGTGGCCATTTCACGATTTCATTTTTGTTGAAATTTAGACGGTTAGTTTTTCTTTTTTTTTTGTATGACTCTGTGTAAAAAATAATAAGGCAAAAAGAGAAGACTAAATCAAACAGGATTTAAGTGTGGGTGTGTGATGGGAGTTAGGAGTGTTGGAAGGGAGAGAAGGAAAATCACTGCTGTTAGTTTTCTTCTGAATCTTATTCACACACACTCGTATCCTACAATCATAAGGATCGATGTATAGTCAGTCTATTTTTCTAATGCCTATTACGCACTATGGACTTATTTTTGATGAAGAATTAGAATTGATTTCCATAGTTTGTAATAGAATCTGTTTTTTAATTTGAATCATTTTGAGAACTGTGTTTTGCCCAATAGTAAACCTCTTAAAAGTTGTGTTGTATAGGCTTATTCTTTTCAGATTTCAAAAGAGTGCAGATTTTCATGCGTTTTTGTAATCAACAGTATTTATTTTACGCGATCGTGGTCCACACAATCTTTGTGTTTTACATTAACAGAACCATTTGGTATACGTTCTCATCAGAAAAAAAGTTTTATTCAACTACTTCAGTAGAACTTCGTAACCAAACAACGTTATCTCATTTTGCAGTCATCATCGCTAGAAATTTAAGTGTGACTGTGAGAGAGAATTTTGAGGCATTGTTATGCGCTGGAATCAATACTTATGTTGTCGTTGATCGGATAACAGATGATGCTGTTAGTTTTAACTCAACCGGTCGGGTGGTATACATTTCTAACCGTGAATTAAAGACGCGATGGTTTTTATACTTGAATCGTGTCCCTCTAACTAAATTCAGCGCTTGGGGACGCTGTTTATCATGGCTTCTGATCCAAAATTTTTCGTATGCATGGATCATAGAAGAAGATGTTCAATTCACTGACGTCCAGTACATGGTGAACCTATTTGATGCACATCGAGATGATCATAGCGATCTACTAACTGCCTTTATCAAACCTTATCATACTGCTTCTAAATGGCCTCATTGGCCACCTATTGCGAATCAAACAATATTTCCGCTCAGATATTGGACCCGCAGTTTCAATCCACTTGCGCGCCTCTCGAATCAATTACTTTCGAACTTTAGTGAACATATGCTACGTATAAAATCGTTTTACAAGAAGGTTGACCTCAGGAATTATTATCAAGAATTTGTGTTTCCCACCATAGTAGGTATGAACAATTTAAATATGGCTAAATACAATACCAGTAACATAGCTATACGATGGCGGCCTGTTTATAAACTAACGGATTTACCACGCCTCAAACGTAAGGGAAAGCACATTATTCATCCCATGAAAACCAATGTTAGTCTACGAACATTGTATCTGACTCATTCACTTTGAAAATCATTGAATACAATTGAACCAGAAAGCTCGAGACCATCTTTGGTGCGGGTGTGAGGTGTGGGGTGTGGCTATGCTGAGTTTGAGTGTAGAGTTGTTGGTCTTCTTTCACATCGACACTCACACATCTACTCATAATTGTCTATAGATTTCAGGATGTTAATAGACGAAAGTTAATTTCACATCATTTTTAGATGATATGATAGGTTTGGGTGGGGTGTGAGTGGGATGTGGGTGTGGGTGTGGGTAGCTGCGGGTATCGGTGTAGATATTGGGATAATCCTCCTCTTTATCCACGTTCACATCCACACCCATACCCCACACATTCACACTCATACCGACATCCTTATGAATATCCTCCTACGTAAGCCCATAAAGAAATATGAATATCCACTTAGGGAAGACTATAAAGAGTTATCGGTACTCTGTCGGGAAGCCCGTAAAGAGATATGGGTACCAGCTTAGGAAAGCCCATGGAGAGTTTTGTGTATCTCACTAGGAAAGCCTATGAAGAATTATGGGATAGCTTGTTGGAATAGAGCCCGTCAGTGTGTTAACGTTCTTGGTAAGAGCTGATGAATAGCTCCAGTCCTCGGGAGCTTAACTGATGAACAGCTTCAGCTCTCAAAACGGAGCTGGAGCTGTCATACTCCTAGTTGCTATGGCATCACAAACTTGTATATCAAGTTTCCAAACCTCATATCGAAAAAATTAGTCGATCACTTATAATTTGCTCGATTATCTTTACTGTAACGATGCAAATGGTGATGCTAACTTGCTCTACGGCTAGATTGTGGGTGTTAGTGGTTGCGACCATCGGTATGTGTGTTAAAGAAATAAACTATACCCACACCCGCACCCAACAGTTACAAAGTAATGTTGACAATATTTCTAATGCAAGACACAGTTCTCAAAATCAGCCAACATTGATAGGAATCGTTTCAACAAAGCTAAAAAGTGCGAATTTCTGACAAATGTCAGACAGAACCCAAAACCTATGTTTTGTGTTCCATGAATGCCGATCGTAACTTCAAATAGAGCGAAAAATTTATCATGCTTTTGACGAAAAATTTATGAGTCGCTTGATATTTACTTGTAATTCAATGTTTTAAAAATTGGCGTATCATTCACTTGAAAAGCTGTCAACTGATCCGACCCAATCTCTCATATGGGCATATAATGCTTGGTTTAAATCCTTCTAAAGTTTATCCATTACTTCGAACTGGAATGGATGTGGGTGAGGTGTTGGTGGTGTGCATATGAGTGCGAGTGTGGGGTGGGGGTGTGGGGTGTAGGTTGTGGGTATGGGTGTAAGTGTGGGATGTTAGTGTGGGGTGTGGGGTGTGCGTGGATGTGGGTGTGGGGTATGCGTGGGTGTGGGGTGTGCGTGAGTGTGGGTGTGTGTTAACAGACCATGTAGACCCACACCCACACCCATACACACCCACACCCACACCCACCCACACCCACACCCACACCCACACACGCCCACACACACCCACACCCACATCCACCCACACACCCACACCTCATCCCCCACCCACACACCCACCTACACACCCACACCCAAAATTCATAACGTTTCGTTTAGCATTATTGCTAGAAATTCTAGCTGAATCACTTTTAACGCAAAAAGATATGTGTAAAGAGATTTATTACTCTAGTAAATTTTTTTTTCCTGTTATACATTGGATTGACCATTGACTATCTAAGATGATGTAGTCATATAAAAAGAAAAATTGATGAAATATGCTATCGATTATTTTATGGCCAGAATATCTAATAAAAAACAAAAGAAGAGTTGACAAGTAGCGAGATTTAAAAGATACTAAAATAATGTTAATTAAGTAAACATTAGTATTTAGCGAAAATATTATGCATGTTAATTGTTCGTTTTAGTCTCTATATGTTGGTTCTTATTGATTACTTTATCATTATTTTTATTAAAAGGAAGATTTGTATAATCTATATTATCATTGTTCCCATTGATTTGATTCTCGTTCGTGATTGGTATTGATGATGACATACTGCAATGATAAATAGTAGATGAATATTGATTATTATGAAGATCTCATATTATTATTCATCAAAAATATGAATTATATTAACTATGAAAAGATGTTTTTTCTCTCTTACATTTCAGAATTCGGTCCAATAGAATGTACTATATTGGTAACCAATGACGAGATCGCTTCAGACGGTAGTTCTTTTGACTTTGGATCTTCTTCTTGTTGATGAATAACACGATTGAATAGTGATAATGAAGATTCGACTCTAATTGTCGAGTTTGGATGAATAACATTTGATTTCGACATTGACACGAAAGTTAATTTTATATTAAATATTTAGATATAAAATTAATATTCATTTTTCTTTGTAAAATGAATATTAAAAAAAGAGTAAAACTCTAACCATAGATGAAATATGATTTATTTTGTCATTGAGTGATGTCCAACGATTGTGTTTTGTTATTGTTGGTGATATTTCACTGTCTGATAGACTTATTTTTTCCGTATTTCCCGTAAATGAAAAACGTTGTTTTGATCGATTACTAATACTTAATCTTCTGACTATGTTCGTTATAATGGGAAGACGATGATGTTTAGACGTTATATGACCTCTTATGTTTGCATTTTCAATAGGTATATCATCATCATTGCCACATAACGTTGATAAATCATATTTAGAATAGGAATAAAACATTCGAGAAAGCTTTGTAAGATATTCATTATTCAAACGATATCTTTGTTCAATAATACGTTTTTGAAAAAAATCTTTTTTTAAAATAGTACTCATTGTATTCAAAATTAATATAAGAAAATAATCTCGAAATGATTCGTCATGTTTAAAAATACCTCCAGGTGGATCAACTATCGGTTCAATGTCAGAACGACGCCAAATTTCAATCTAAAATTAAATCTAATTAAACTATTCTATCTTTTGATTGTAAGCAAAATCAAACTTTGTAATAAAGATCAGATTCAATTTGAATTGGTTGCACTATAATATAGACTTGTGTTACTTTTCCGAGAAAATAATCTGGTTGAAATGAAAGTCCACTTTTTTCTTGAAAAACAATACATATTAATGCATTAGCAATTAAACTTTTTCTTCCGATAAATTCTAAATCATTTTTATCAGATGGAATCATTGGTGCTACATTAAACATAATTTGATGATTTTGATACGTGGCAAAATAAGAATAAGTTCCATGTTGATCTGTTTTTGTATCAAGATCACCACAATATTTATTGAAATTTTTTAATTGAACAAGTTCACTAATTAAATTTAGAAAATTTTTCATTTCAATCGACATTTCATTGTTACTTAATATTTCAATTTCATTTGATTGATTTAAATATTGATGAACAATACCAACTTTATTTGAAAGTTGCTCATCATTATATTTGTCAAATTCAAGAATTTTTTCATTTGCCTTAATAAATAACTTACACTTATTCATCTTTAAAAATGGTAACAGATGGAATCGAGTAAACAGCAAAAGATTGAAAAACGTCTGCTCTATAAAAATTCTCTATACCGCATTTTTCAATATAGTTCCATTTATTTGTAGAAATAGTGTGTAATAAGCCTTGAAATGAGTCGCCCGATTCGAAATTTACTCCTTTTGACAAAGAAAATGTATATATCGTGCAACTGGTAACAACCAGATAGCTTTTCTATACAAGTGTTTTGTGAGTTTCATTTAGACAAAAACTAAAAACAAAGCATCTTTCAATTCAAGAATGCTGCTCATTCACACACAAAGCGCGTGAAGTGTTAATTTTACTGATTAGTATGAATATTATTGAAGTCAAACGTTGTCTGCATTGAATTAATATTAGTAATATTAGCTACAAATACTTATCTATTTGACTGTGTTAAATAGACTAACGAATAAATTACTCCTAAGAGGTTCTTGTTAAAACGAAGGAAAGTTTTCATGAAAGTTGCGTACTGACGAGTAGATCTTCTTTTTTTTTAGTCTACTAAGAGAATCATCTTCTCTCCTCGATAGCGATTAATTAAATTTAGAAGAATTCTTTACAAAAAATATACTCGTAATAACTAATTCGGTTATAATGAAGTTAGTGACGAAATCAAATAGAAAACATTACTTTTTTGAATAATGAAGCAACGTGAAAACATCAGAAATATAGAAATTTTTTGGTGAGAAAATTCTGCATCGTTTATATAGAGAACAGACTTGTAAAATCTTTATTCAATATTAAAAAAGAAACAAAGAAAATAGTGAAAATTTTCGTTTATCATCTGCAAGGAAATTTTGTATATTTTTTTGTCAAAAAGGGGTCACTCGATTACGTTAGTTATTGTAATGACCATAGATTTGCTATTTATTTCGAGTTTATCTACAAGAAGCAATTCAGACAATATTTTCAAAAAAGAAAGAACTTTTCTTCCGATGTTAAAGATGTTTAATTCCTCAAAGAAGCACATTAGTATATGTATGTTTAGTAATTTTCTTACTTTGATATCATGAACAAGCTCAACAAGACAAATCGATGATAGTTCAGTCTTGTCTAATAGAAATTGTAATGTGTTTTCTTCATTTTTGACATTTATTATTCCTGATATATCATAGTTGTTATTCTTTGTACTTTAATAAAATAAAATAACTAAAATAAAACTTTTGAAATAAAATGATATTTGATTACTTAAATACCCTTCAAAGAAATTTTCATGAATTATTTTTCGTGTTTTCGATATTGATGTACAAAAATAAATAAATATAAAAAATTCATTCTTTCAATTTTTTCTATATTGATCGATTTGAAATCTTTTTTTTTTTTTATAAAAATCATGATGCTTTTTTATAGATTGAAAAATTCTCTAAATAATTTTTTGAGAGACGAAGTTTACTCGACTAAATTTTTCAAAAACTCTGCAGATGGATTGATTTTTTTTCAGAAAAAATAACCCAACTTACCGAATAATGGCTCGAAGTAAATGTTGATTTTCGTCATCATTTGTCGTTGAATAACAAGATGATAATTTTCTATTTATTTCACTTGGTTTTGTTCGAATAGATCGAACAGAAGCTAAAAATAAACCTTCACGTTCCAGTTCACCAAAGTAATTTATATGAAACTAAAAATAAAAGTAATTTATTTGTGTTTCGAAATAATTCTATATATAAATGAATTTTGAGATCTACATGATCAAAAAACTCTTTTTCATATCTTTGTGATACACATAATGGTGCTTTTAGTTGATAATGAAATGTTTCTTCTTGTTGATCATCGCTTAAAGATTGTTGAAGAACAAACACAGATGATGATGACGATGAATGTTTTTCTTCTGGATCAGTTGATGCTAAATCATCATTAGTATTTAATTGATTTGAGTTGTCTTCATCCATTGAATATTAAAATAATCTCTAAATATATTTCAATGTTTGATTTTTCTTTTCAATAATTATTTTTCATGGGATGGGTTACCACGTGCAAAAGTAGTGTATATGCGATGGTGAAACAATGTTTTTCTGTTCTAGCAAAATGAATAAGAAAGTATTTAACAGTAAAAGGCGTGCCCGAATTAGTGATCAAGGAGAAATAATGACTCATTGATAAGATTCATTCAAACGTAACCAGCCATCTGCTTAATATATCTTTTTGATGTTTAATATTAATAGGATATTGCCGAGCAAAATCTCTTCATGAATGAACTTTTATCGGAATAACCGATTTCTGATGATTTTTTAAATCTTTCTTTTAAAGAAATCAAAATATTTAATAACTATAGGCCTTTATTATGATGTCTTTGAGAAGTTGATATTTTGATTTTTTTTTGACTAACACATTTTCTATGTGAAATTCGTTGTTTTCTTCAAGTGACTTATTGGTATAGTTCATCAAGAACATCTATATATAGTCATATGTTGTAACTAAAAGAAAATTACTCTTATATTCAAACTGAAAAATTACCTGAACAAATGACAGATTTTTGGACAATAGGAAAGATTCAAAGCAAACTTTCAAAGTCACCAATTTCAGAAAATCGTTTTTCGATGTCTTTAGTGAATGTCGATACGTCTGAACCGTCTGTGTCAGTCACATAGCTTAAATCGGCTTGGGTTAAGAGATAAATTTTTATTAGTTGAATGTATTCTAAAGCTGCTGTCTTCTCGGTTAATTTGTATTCTTTCTGATCAATAATTTGACTTTGAATAGAAAACATTCTCTGCATTGGTTTATATTCGGTGCCGAAAGTCCTAAGCGCTATCGAACGTCGAGACCTATTAGCCTGACCTGATTGTAATTTAACATTATTTTTTTTACTAATAGCATTCAAAAATAAATAGGAACTATGTGTTAATAATTTTAAACATAGTTTCGGTTTTTAAAGATGATCGACAGTATGTTGGAATAAAAGAAAGAAGGTAATCGCTATGATTGATTCATCTCAATAGAAATAAATAAAAGTAACGCTATTGCTTAATTGAAAGACAAAACTAATTGTAGTTGTGTTTTATCGACTACATCTGCTTCATCTATTTCAAAATTAACAAATTTAAATCTTTCATCAACAACCTCTCCGTTAGAAACATTATGCTATTCTATTGAATATATATGTCATTTATTAAAACACAACAAATAAATATGATATAGTGATGAAAATGTATCATCAGCTGTTGCTTCATATTGGTCTATTGTTGATTTTCTAGTTCTGTTGAACAAACAAACTGATAATTTTGATTGAGCTTTTTACATTGCAAAATTGTAAAATTCAATAGATTCAAAAAATCAGAAACATCAGTCGGATTGGTTTACTGTTCAGGTCAGATAAGGAAAAAGTGGCCTATTGACAGCTCCATATGGAATATATTTCATGATTTTGAGTGCTCGATAAAATCAAGATTGAACATAAATCATAAGTTAGAATAAAAAGAAAATTATAAAATTTCACTTCTTCAAGTTCGAATAGTTTATGTATATCAAAGAAGGGGTCTTACAGCTGGTTTAGAAAAATGTTGCCATGATTGCTGATCTTTATTGTCTTTGCAAGAATATACAGTACAAAGATTATTTAATTATATAGTTCAGAGTTCTTTTCAACGTTCTATTCAAGATGATATTGACCATGAAAGTTGAAGGGCTTGGGTGTGAATGCGGAAGCGAACAAAGAGAACACACACAGCCGATATACATTGCTCTGTATTATTAACACCTAATCGTGTCACAAATAACGATTCATTTGATTTTTTAAACATTGAAATATCTTGCCGGTTCTAGACGTAAAAAGCGATTCAATTCTTCGTTCATCATTTATTTTAATCGTTCTGTACTGACTCGTTTGCTTGCCAAAAAGTGTACATACAATAAATCGATATCATATTTTGTTTGTATGGATCAATGTTCGGCTGTGTGCAGATGAACCGTTTAAAAACCTATAAGTACAAATGCTAAGAAAACTCTCTAATTGAGATCCTAGGATCAAAATATTAATATAAAGTGTTCGTATTCAGCAAGAAAGAGAATCATGCAGAATATTTTAATGTATTTGTATTTTGTACTGAGAAGAATAATTATGGATGGTTCTTGTGCTCATAAGAGTGTAAGTCAAAATTGTAAAATGAAACGTTCAGGCTGATTTTTGCTTTTATGTATAAATTAATCGTGAGTTGAAACTCTAGTATTGAGAAAATTACAACGACTGCATTTCTCTTTTGTCATTTGATTGAGAGGAGCAACCAGCAGTAAAAAAACTGATTAATATAATGTACACTCTGTTTGAGGTAATTCTAGGTCAGGCAACAATATATTGTTTTTTGAATTCTTCACTCGCAACATATTTATTCAAATGTAGAAGTCGTCAAACAGATATATGCTTTTCAGCTAGTGTGTCATCTAGTACAGAGTTTTGTCGTTTGTTTCCCAGGTAAATAATGCCCGGCTGTAAACGGCCGTACACAGTCAAATACGGTGGAAAACGGCAGCCGTGTACGATAGCTGTTTACAACCATCGTAAACGATGCATTATGGTCTATTACGGCCACCGTAAACGACTAACGTAAACTCACAGCGTTTACGACTTCCGTAAAAATACGACGACTGTAAACGACTATCGAACAAAGTCGTAAGTCATCGTATACGTCAGTGGTAAATGGTTCAATTAACGTTCATCGTTTTTTGACATATTTTGTCGTAAACGGCCGTTGTCGTCGACGACCTACTCTTTTTAAACGTAGCAAGGGTTCCATCAATTCGACTCTAATAGACCTCAGTTTCCAAATCATGTTTTTCAAATCTGTCGAAATTAGAAGAAGGGAGTTATATCCAAGTGCGGATCGGATGCGTCAGAAAACTTATCCTATTATTGCATGCCTGAAAGGCAGTATTGAATCCTGATTACTTTCCACAAATGTATTTTATGCATTATTGCAGTTCAAATTTTCATATGCGTATTCTCTCTCAAATATCGAAAACTATTTTTGATTGCTGTCCTATCAATTGTATTCATAGTTCGATTAATTTAAGCGTGCTGATTACAAATATCATAATTTTTTCAAAATTATTAAGATAGAAAGAAACGTTCGGCGATCTTTTTGAAAGTTCTGAAAAGATATTTTTGACCTACAGATCCCTTGAAACTCGCTGCACTAAGGTGACACCTATCGTTCGACATAGCACTGGGTATTCTGATACGTATTTTGGATTAAGAGATAAAAAGTGAATACTATTCCTTTAAAAAGAAATTCAACAGGCAGTTAAACTCTAACATTTGAAAACATGTAAGCGCAGTTTAACTGCTCTTTATATAAAGTTTTTGAAAAACTCATCTAATTCTTTTTCTAGTAAACGTTAATCGTACTGTTGGTACTATCTTTTTAACAAAGTAGTATTCATCTTGCATTTTGTGACATTTACATTTTTGAATCTATATAGAATGAACGAAGAGTTATTGTTGGCAACGAAGAACGCCGCAAAGTCATCAATGACGGCGTTCATTAATAAACGATGTTTTCCGTAAACAAACAAACATAAATCTAGTAGAAGGCCTGTCTTCCTATGCTGTTGTGAAACCCACAAGTTTTGCCGATTGTACTTCTACAATCAGAGAAGTAGAAAACGTATCAGGGGGCAATAGATGACTTTGATGATAATTTCGGCATTGACTTTGGCACATTTTTATCTGAAGATTGTGATCAGAAAATACTACCTGATGATTCTGATGTTGATGAACTAGATGAAACTCTGTTTTTATTAAAGGAACTGTTCTCGACAAAAGATGAAAAAGATTCTGTAGCATTGCACTAGTACACAAATGTATAAATTGATGATTTTTGTATATCTCTTGTTACTGTATTTCAGCAAGCGAACCTTTCCAAAACATATACATCAAATATCCTTCAGCTAAACCATTCCGTTCTTGCTCAGCCTAATCACTTGACAACATCGGTAAACAATCTTCTCAAATATGTTCATGGTAAATTGTTTTTTTTTCTTCATGTAGGACAAGTAGCTGTAAGGCTATTTTTTTTATTGCTTCATGAATAAATTTAGTCTAAAAGGCAAATATATGAAAACAATCAATAAAGTGGCTAAATTTTTGAAAAACTCGATATTATTTAATTGATTCGACGTTTCTATCTTCTATGAGTAGTATTCAACTTCATAGTACAAGTTCGTGGTATTCTGGAAAATGATTTTTTAGAAGATTAAAATGTCGAATTAATTAAATTATATCGGGTTTTCCAAAATTTTGCGATTTTATTCATTACACTCACTTATTGCTCCAGTTTTTTCATAAAATTATGTATACACAATCAGCAATGACTTCTCAACACACTACAGTATTTTATCTATTGCCCACATAAAGAAAATCTACGGCTCTGATCTCTAGCGAACTTTTCAAATATTTTTTTCAAAACCGTTACATAATAGATACGTTATTGACACTATGCATTGGAAATATCATAATTATTTTGGTTTAAAATACTCTAAGATGTCAAAAAAGGATCATAATGAGGGTGTGGGTGTAGGTAGATGGGTATGGGTGTGACCCCTCTCTACGCTTACACCTACGACCTACACCTACACCTACACCCCACACCCTCATCCACATCCACACCTACAGCCACAGTCACAGCCACACCACACACACACACCCGTGATTCGTCTCGATGTACAATTATCTTTGAAATTTTTATCAAGACTTTCTGATTAAACTCTACATATTTTTAATTGTATAGTTCCCAGAAAAAACTACCCAGAAAAGATGCTTTTTCCATTTTTCACAAGCTGTATATAAAAATGTTCAATCACTTGGTTTATCATCGACTTATCTAGACAATATTATGATACGTAGTGTTATTAGACAAATGATGGCACTAACTTTAGTACCTGAACAATATGTTCCATCATTATTTGCAAATCTCGGACAAGAATTAAATGATTCTGAACGTGATGAATTAAGTGATTTATTCAAATAACTTAATGATTATTGGATGCGACAAATATCTGTATGGAATGTGTTCGACATCCCTGAAAAAACTAATAATTTTAGCGAAGGTATAGGAAGCAGTATGTCAGCTATAATTTGTACCTAAAACTCGTATATCTTTAGGATATAACCATAGGTTTAAAAGACGTTTAAATAAAACTCATCCTAATATATGGATGCTTATCGACTCACTCCGAAAAGAAGTTAATACGATTCACGATTTAATTATTCAAATAATAGTGGAATGGGCCCTCGTACAAAACGAATCAAGTTTCGAATTGTTAAATAAAGAACTAAAGAATTATTTGATCGATTCAATAATAACCAAATTAAAGTGAAAGAATTATTACGTGGACTTTTTCTTTTTGTTGTAGATGCGAAATGAAATAAAAATTCAACTCGTTATAATAAATTAAACTACCTGATGAACATTATCATCAACCATTCTTCATATTTTAGTTAAAGGACATTTTTATCATAGAGAACATTTTTTCTGAGGACTATACCACTAAGTACTATTTCGCAAAGACATTAAATCTGAAGAACATTTAATCCGAAGGACATTTTTTCAAGGACGAAAAGTCGAAGGACGTTTCATAAAGGACATTTTTGCGAGGACATTCTAGCATGTATTCCACTGACACACCCACACCCACCTACATCCATACCCACACCCACGTTTGCCATTTATAAATTGCCATTGTTCAATGGGAGCATTAATAATCTCATCACAGTTGAATCGATCTTGACAGACATTATATTTCACTAATTGCATAAGTTTTGAAGTGATTGTATTGAATGTTTGACTTGTTCAGGTGTCTAGCATACATGTTTTTAATCGACTTTCATTCTATAGTAGGCAGAACATGGATTACAATAAGCAAGTTCCTGCAAATAATAGGACAATGAATCTGACGAATCTTAGCTAGAGTTGTTAACAATAACTCATGCAGTTCTTTCAATATTCGGTGTATATTCTTTGGTCTTCTACGAATTCATTTATTGCTATAGGTCAAGGTTATCTTCACTTTGGTTCGAAGATTTATTTTGATAAAATAATGTAATAGAAATCAGATGTGAATAAACTTTAGTTGTTTTCGACATTAATGATAGAATGAAAATAATGAAAAGTTTCTCGTCTCTTTGATATATAGTATGTTGACGAAATCAATCAATAAAGAAGTCGTCTGAATAGGCCTGGCACATAAGAACTTTAAACCGGGTTTCATTCTATGTTTGAGAAATTCTTTAACAGTTGGATGAGATACAATATCAATCGATGTCTCTTGAAATGCATTGACACGATTCAGATGTGCATTAGCACCATACAGAATATGAATAACCGTGATGTCATACCGTCACCCACTCTATTTGCACAATGACTTTTATCGGATCTCACACGTCTTTCGTCATCTATTCATGTACATCTGATTTTCTTTGTTTTTTCAATGATTTTTCACTCTATCGATAACGTCATTCAGAACTTTAATTCACCAATGATTCATTCATAAGAAGGAGTCAGGTGAGTGCTAAATCAACAGAATCAAAACATCAATTGCTCGCACCCCACTCCACCCACATACGTTTTCTCTTGTCTCAGACAAATAGATGCTTGATTTCTTTTACATAGTCAGGAATCATTCTTTTTGCGTTCGAGAGAAAACTTTTCATTATGACTTGATTGTAAAAATTTCTTTAAAGTCGATATCGAGCATATACATTTCTCAAAATGTCCTCATCCTTTCTCAGATGCTTTAGGTAGATCTGCATCGAACGAACATTTTAGTTCTCCAAAATAAAATGCTGTAAGATCAATATTCATCGTCTTTTTAACATTTGTTCTTTATTCTTCATTAGTAAGGCGTCGATTTCTTCGTTGACTCACCAAAGACTCAGAATAATGAATCATCGACTGTCAAAAAAGGCTACGACGACTGTTTATTGCAACTCATAAAATTGAAAACTGTCGAGTTCGTTGAATCAAAGATCGATACTGCAGTCAATGTCTATCACGTAGACTTTTCGTATTTGACAGTAGAATTATATTGAGTTAGTATGGTTCTTGGAATACTTTTGTAATTCCTTGAAATTCAGTCTTCGTGAGCGTTAGTGACATTTACGTTGACTTTTCACCGATGTCTATTTGAAGATCGATCTGTTTTATCAGTAGCGTGAATGTTGATTGGTATAACCATAGAATTACATTTGTCTTCGAAGTATCAACTTTCTCTTTTCATCATTCTGTTGCTTGCTCATGGAATGACACAAATGTAGAATGACCTTCAGAAGAGGCAAAAAAGAAAAGACTTCGAGGCTGATAGCTATTTCTGATCATAAACAACATGATCATGATATTCCGCCTAATCTGATGAAAAACTATCAATAAAATTGACTAGCGATCTTTCTGTTCTTCTTGCACTTGAATTGATTGAATATCACCAACGAATTGATTTCTAATTCTAGACGTAGAATGAGATTGGGAAATTAAACTTCAATATGGCGAATGCATACAATAACAACGAAGAGGCTGATGATAGTTCATCAGACAATATGCATAATGTGTCATGTAATGGTTGTCATTCGACGAAAATCTATAGTGATCGATACAGATGTTTGCAATGTATTGACTATGATATATGCGGTAATTGTTTTGAAGAAAGGCGTCAAACGAAAGAACATCTCAGTGGTCATGCGATGGCACATCTAAAAATTCCCAATGAATTGTTCGGTCAACCAATTCGTCATTCTAAGGAGATAACTCTGACAAAAATTCAGGAACTCCTAGCTGGTAAATATCACGATCTCGTATGTAATGGTTGTCGAACATCGATTGTGGGAGTTCGATTCAAATGTGATACATGTTACAACTATAATCTATGTTCTCAATGTATGAAACAACGAGTGACCAGCAAACAGCATCAGAACATCCATCCATTAGTAGCAACCGGCAATCAAAGTTTGACGAAAATCGATATTAGCGACATTCGCAAGGGAAATGTACTCGGCCAAGGAGCATTCGGTATGTCGATCTGTGTTTTCTATCCTTAGTGTTTTCTATCAAACATTCTCATTCATGTAGGTCAAGTTTGTAAAGCAAAATGGTTATCAAAAAATCGTCAAGTAGCTTGTAAAGTGATTCGAGTGACACCACAGCGATGTCACTTGGAAGAGAGCTTTCGCAAAGAATTAGCTGCCTATGCTGAACTATCCGGTGCATTTATCCTTAAAACATTCGGTTATGGTGATCGAATGCTAGACAAGGGGGTAAAAGAATGTTACTTGATTACTGAATTTATGCAGCGTGGTAGTTTGTCCGATGTAATTCATAATCGTGATGAGAAAATCTCACTTCGACGTAAACTTTCCATGGCCTGTCATATTGCCAGTGGTATGCGTAAATTACATGCACACACGATGATTCATCGGGATATTCGTCCTGATAATATTCTTGTATCGAATAATTTTACAGCAAAGATCGGTGATATGGGCATCGCACATATATTCAATCCAGACGAACGCCACACATTGATCGGTTGTTTGCCTTTCATGCCACCGGAATTCCATCGGTAAGTAAGAGATAAAAGAGAACTTGATTTGCTTTGACAAACATTTCGATTGCTGCTACTCTGTTTATTCTAGTGGCGATGGTCAATATGATCAATCACTGGATGTGTTCACCTATGGATTGACATTAAATGAACTATTTACAGAGAAAATTCATCGATTTAATCAATCGACCAAACATGTTCAATTAATCGAACAAAGTCCGATTTTCATCAATTTGATTCTTCAATGTATTCGGGATGAATCGACTCGCCGACCAACTGCTATCGAATTGGAATATATTCTTCATAAGTATCGACAAGCAGCGGATCGATATATCAAAGAAAAATGTTCCAATTATACAAATCAAACAATAGCAACAAAAGATAATATTTTTATTCGTTTCTATAATGAATACCACCAGCAGGAGAAAGCCGAACCGAAAGCAGTTTTTTCACCACCACCAAGACCACATGTAAATTTGAATCTAATTCGACAACATTTCGAAGATATGATGAAACAATTCAGTAGTGTTCATGAAAAAGATGCTGATCGTAACAAAAATCGGCCCGAGGTGGTGAAATTGAAAAAATATCTGGATAATCCAAGTCCTGTCCTTGTCATTGAGCCCGTTGAAAAAGATCGACGACCATCAACATCATCATCAAATTTTCATCGAGTTGAACAAGAGAATCATCAACAATTTCTTCGTGTCGTCAAACATCAACGATCACGGACGCCCAGTCCAATATGTCCCCGTCTCAATGATCCACTACATGCTCAAGATTTTTTCCATATGCCAGATCAATTTCGAGCTGTCGGGGCTGATAATGATATCGAACAACGTATGCGACGATTGCGTCTCGAAGCAGGTGTCGATCAGTCATCACCCCATTTTGATCAGATCATGCGAAAATTCAAATAGACATTTGATGACAGCTCAACAATGATCATTAGATTTTTTCCACTTATTCCAGATAGTCTCTTCTTGCTAATTATCATCAGTTTATTCGAAATAAAGAACAGATTCTAATCCTGCAAACAAAATGTAATTCATTCATGAATCACTAAGTTATGAGCCCATTGCGATGTGTTATTGCTTTCGAGCAGAAAAGTATTGCTGTGCTTTGGCACATTCAGTAGTATAAAAAGTCATTCGAAAGATAGAATGCAGTAACAATGGCCGTATTGATAACTTGGAAGAGGATCATATGCAACGGTAACAAATAGTCATGTACAGAGCCCGAATATTCGGATTCAGGTTCGATTAGACTCTGATTTGATTAGATTTGGTTTCGAATGGACTCCAATTCTAGTCGTTTTGATCTGATGGGATTTCGGTTCGGTCAGGTTCACATGCGAGATTCAAAAAGATTCGAAAGATTCGTTGATCTACACACTCAAAGAAGAGTAATCAGAAGAAAAAAAGGACGGACTCGGGATCCGATTGAATTCGAATTCATTAAGATTCGGACTTGGTACATAACGAGTGAGTGCACAGAAATAATCATGTTTACACTGATGATTTCTTGTGGTAGCCAATAGATAGCAAAAATCTGCATCTTTGACTTACTCATATACAGCGAAGGTGTCATGTAACGATGAAAAAAAGTTTGGATCTGAATCTAGATCTATCATATTCGGGTTCGAATTCAAAAGTCTAGTTTTTGTCGAGTCGGACTTATGGGCAACGGTGAGGATGAGAGAACATTCGTGCCTATCTACACTTCAGACATCCATCTATACCCACACCCAAATTATCATTCTCACCGCCAAACTAACAAATTTAAAATATTACGTGCCCATAGCGATCATGGGCCGAGATATTCAATTTTTAAGATGTCCACCGTTTTGGTATAGCAACATCGTTATATGAAAACTATTCATATTCAATTTTTTATATAATCATTAGGTTTTAGGAAAAGTGAGTTTTTCTAATCTTCTTGAAATTTATCGATCACATTAGATTCAACCTCTTCTGAAAGTTTACTAATATCATACTAGGGAAAAAGTCATCTATTTTGTTTGAGTAATGATTTGTACATTTAATATCGAAAGATCAAGTGCATTTATGAGTCACTTTGTGATCCATAAATTGTTTTTTTGTGATTGGGCTACGAAGTCACAATCAAGTATGGGCGTGGGTGTGGGTTTGGGTGTGAGTGTGAGTGTGCGTGTCGGTGTGTGCTAACAGACCATGTAGACCCACACTCGCACCCACCCACCCACCCACTCACGCCCCACCCCACCCCACACCCCACCCCGCACCCACACCCACACCCACACCCACACCCACACCCACACCCACATCCACACCCACACCCACACCCACATCCACACCCACATCCACACATCCACATCCACACCCCCATACCCACACCCACCCAATGAATAAATACGGGGTGTGGGGTGTGGCTGCAGCTGTGGCTGTGCATGTGGGTGTTGGTATGGGTGTATGGTTTCGCTTTGAGTGAAGACTAGACTCACACCCACACCCACACTCTACATCCACACACCCACCAACATCCACACATCCGCAGCTACAGCCACACTTATAACCGCAGCCACAACCACATTCCACCCTGAAACAGGCTACGTCATTACACGGAGCTGCGTACTTGCTCGTTTTCTTGGTAAACATTTGTTTTGCGTTCGACGATTGTGAGTTAAAAATACGTCTATTAAAAGCAGCAGGATGGTAGAGAAAAA